>CM076570.1:1042786656-1043019344 GCA_034641835.2 Pinus albicaulis | reverse complement strand
GTGTAGAAGGTACTAAGAGCTGGGTTGTGCTGGCCCACACTGCGTAGCGACTCCCATGCATATTTTTTTAGGTCCCTGTAATTTTCTAGATTGGTAAGAACAAATGAACAGGGGTAACATCAAACCAGTCTTTGGAGTCCTAGGACCTAGCCTTCCCGAACTCAGAGAGGGCTCTCTCTATGTTTGTGTAAAGGATGTGGACTTGATTGATTTTAGGGTTTTTTTATTTTAGGCTAGTTATAGGGATTAGGGATTGCTTTCTTGTTTGTTTGATTAGATAGGTTGTCAAGGAGAATAGGTAGAGTAAGAGAGAATCAATCCATTGGGCTATGGAGTCTGCAAAGGTCGTGGAAAGTGAAAAAAATAGGTCAAGGGTGTTTCATAGGGAAAGTTAATAGGGCCAAATGGATCTAAGTAGGTCTAGGGAGAGTGAAGTAACATGGAGTTGTGAAAATAGTGAGTTAAGGGGCAATCAAGGATCCTTTAAAAAACTAATAAACAAAAAAAATCTTCTAATATGATAGCATAATAAACTTGAAGAGTAATAAATGATTCTTCAACCAAACAATACTAAGCAGACCTTAAAAACAACATATAAGTAAGCTAAGAGAGCAGTGAAGGATTCTCTAAGACTTTCTTGCAAACAAATAGAGATTTAACATAACATCTTTGTTACACCATTTTTTGGTCATCTAACCTTTTATCATTAGATGGACCCAAGTACACCATGTAAGACCAGTTTTACCCCAAGTAAAACTGCTTTCACTATGTTAATTAAGGAAACCCCAAAAGGAATAATTAATTAAACCATAATTTAATTATTATTCTCAGTCATGTTTAACCCAAAAACAAAGAAATTAATGAGATACACCCATAGTTATCTTATTATTTTCTAGGAATAATTATTTAAATAATATTCCTTGTTAAATATGACCAAATCAACCACTATTAATTAAATAAATAATTATTTATTTGATTATATCCCAACCACTTCCTTAAAAGGATAAATAAATCATTTATTTATTTATTCTTCACTAAATCAAGGGATTTGACCCAAGTCAAACACCCTTTCCTCCAACAAATAATAATAAAATATTCCACAGAAATGGATCTAGATACGATTACATTATTTTAATCATGCACCAAGATCTAGAATGACCCAATATTTTGTTATAAATAGGAGGGTTTTCCATCATTCTTCACCTTTTGTTGCATACCAGATCACCTCCGGATCTACACACTTGGTCTCATTTTCTCATTTTTGCTCCCATTGAGCTCTATTTTCTGCATCGGGGTTTTCTACATCTACAAGAGAGAAAGCTTAGATCCGGCGTCGAGGACTACAAAGAACCCATCCCATTGAGGAGATCTCGGACACACCTTCTGTTTCCTCCCTGTGTGCCCCGTAACATAAAAATTCATTCAAAAAAAATCGTGTTCTTCGTCTTCGGTTTATCGGATGCATGGGAGCAAACTCTTTACTTTACCGTTTAATGTCTTTCCATTTATGTATCCGTTTGTTGCCGTACTCAACTACCAATCACAGATTCGCATATTTTATACCCATTATTGTTGTTAGGGCTATTAGTTATGCGTAGTTAAAGTGGGTCTTTTTCGTACACTTCGACAAAGAATCCACACTAACAAATGGCGACTCCACACCCAAGTTTTAAATTACGACCGTTGTCGCTTTTCCTATTCTCGCATATCCGCCTACTCGTGCCCTAGGGCTTCTTTAGCCGCTTAGTTTTTTTCTTTTCATGTCATTTTTTCACATAAAACCCTAAAAACCCAAAATTTCTAACTTCCGTGTGTTTCTCGGCCCTATTGCTACAGTAAGCCACACCGCACCGAGATTTCCGCAATTTTTCGTAAAATTTGCCGCCGAAACAAAATGGACCCGGGGGTCGCACCTTTTGGCCCAAAACTCGGCGACTCCGGACGCACTCTTTTCAGCCTCGTAACCTCGCGACCTCAACCAAAATCAAAGCCTAACCTCGCGACCCTCGCTCTTTCCGCATTTTTTTCCGTAATTTTTCCGGGTTTTGTCACAGCCTCTGCCGTGTTTTCCACCTCTCGTCCCGGCCCTCGCTCGACCAAGATCTCGATTCGTTTACCATCTATGGGGAACCCGCCCTTAGGCTTTAGTACCCTCCACTTTTGTGGAAGAGTTTCTGCCTGTTTCGGCCCGCTTTCGTTTCGCAGCTCACCTTCTTTTTCCGCATTCCATGACCTCACTTCCGCATCCATCGAAATCGACTCCTTTCCTTTCAAATCACCTCTTGTCGTTTTGTTTCGACCCTCCCCTAAAGGCCTCCTCGCTCGCTTCTCCTTTTTGCTGATTTCCTTTTTTCCACTCACCTGCCCTCGTCTCTTGGCCGTGATTCCGCACCTCCTTATCTCCAGCCTTTATTCCCCCTCCGCATCCCCCGTCCCCGACCTCAGATCCGTTGGAGCTTCGTTTGTGTGTGTGTTTCCGCGTTTTTCCTTTTTTCAAAGATAGTTTTGAGAGACCCACTTTCTTGGGTTTAATAGATGCATATGTAGCTGTTATTTTTCTGTTATTTCGCATTTTTATTCTCGTTCTCTCGTAGGTTTATTTTCGCCCACGTTGCACACTTTTTGCTCCTCAACAACGAAAGGGTTTAAAAAATTAAAATTAACGCACACCACACATCGACCTTAAGTGAAGAAGCGCTCGGCTTACACCGCTCGGCAAGACTCTAAAATCAATCGGCCACCGCACCTTATCTCGCCCTTGACCTTCTTGATTTTGCTCCTTTCGCCCTTCGTCGGTTTCCTTCTTCCTCGTCATCATTGCGCCAAGGCGCCTTTCCCGAGACTTCTCGTCTTCATCTCTCGCTCTTGGCCGGGATCGGCTCGCCCGCACCGTCGTCGTCGAGCCGGGCCCACCTTCGAGTCCGCACTCCGACTCCCTTCTCGATTCCTCGGTGTCCCCCTTCCTCCCCGTTCTCCCTTACCTTCACCATGTCCGGATCGTGGCCCAATGCTAGTGGCCCCAATACCGCTCCTACTTCTAGCGAACCGCGACAACCACTACTCCCGCCACCCCCGTGTCGCCGTACAATAAGGTGCCCCGCCCTCCCCCGATTTTACCGCCGGATTAACGACCCCCATTCACCACAATGCTACCGCCCACTATGCCCACCAAGTTACCGATATCCCTAAGTTCGAGGGCCTTAATGGCGAAGACCCAACCAATCACGTCCGTCTTTTCCCACATGTGGTGTTCCCCCTCCAACCCATTACCGATGACTCCATCCGTCTTCGTTGTTCCAACGCACTACCGGCGAAGCTTCTAAATGGCATGTCGAATGGTGCCACTTCCTCCCACACCACGTTCGAGACTCTTGCTCAAGCCTTCTTGTCGTACCTGCACTTCCCTCTCCGACACGACACCGTACCGTAGCCTCCCCGACTTCATTTAAGCAATCCTCTCACACGCCCTTCGCCCATGTTCGTGAATGGCGACGAAGACCGAGCTATGTCGAGCCCCTCCTTTCAAGATCGGTTTACATGGACCGGTTCTTCTCGCACCCTCCTTCGTCTCCCCATCGGCAAAGATGTCGCTTCTCATTTTCCTCAAATCAAGAAGCCGCCCCTCCAAATAGCTTTGGGGTGGGCATGACCCGATCACGCTCAATCCCTGGCAAGCGATACCGTTCTTCCCCGACATCCCCCCGCCCTAAGGGCGCCACCGCCCCGGGGGCATCTTCATTCCGCCGACGCATTGGCCGGATCTCTTTTCCCCACCCCTCTCGCTCATCCTCCCATGCGCCATGACCCCTCTCGTGAGGCCGCACCTCTAGCACCGCCCTCCCGCAACATGTATCCGTGGATACGCATGCCTCCTTTTGCCCAACCTCCTCGCTACTCTCAATGTCGCCCAACCCAACCCTTACTTTTATCTCACCGGTGCGCCGCCTCTCAAAGATACGTTTCCGCCTCCTCGCTCCTCACCACTCGCAACAACCCCCTTACAACCCCCCTCCAGCAGCAAGTATTCGCGCAAAGAGAGGCGTTTAATCCCCTTCCCAAAGAAGGCGGAGAGGCAAACTGCAACTCCATCTCGCCCGGTAACCGAGGACCCAATTTCGGTCGTGACCCTAACACTAGCAACCACTTCGTGGCATTCCGCCTGTGTCGACAGCGTTAAAAAGCCGCTTCGCACAAACAAGCCCCGTTCGTGTTGCGTGTTTACGCGTCACTACACTCACGTACGTCTTCTCTTACCCCGTATGCGACGATGTGGGAGTCTCAAGCCACATTGCGCCGGGACAAAGACACCCTCCCCCGACGCTCCTCCTCATGTGGCCACTACCCGGCCCACCGTGTTCACCGATCCTTTCCCCAACAGGATTCGTGGCTACCCACCCCCCCCCCGACAGCCCATGCCGCCACACCCTCGTCCACCGGTTCCTCCGACTACTGCATCCTCATGATGCACCTCGATCCGTCCCTTCCGTCGACCTTCACCTTCAAACTCGGTCTCGCCGCACACCAAGCCTCCCCCGCTCACTCGCTCCCCGAGCCCCCATCTTCGTGCCCTACGCAGCCTCTTTCGACATCCAAAGGCCCCTTACACATCCCTCAACCCAAAGTCGAGGTTCACCCAAAAGATTCCAAAGGGTCCATTACGCCGAAATGCCGCTTCGGTCGAGCCGCCAATCGACAAAGATAGCAGATGATTTGGCACAACCGTCGCCATTTCCACACCGGAACTCCTCCGCCGTGCCTCTCAAACGCAAGGCTCTACCATTCCGCCGTGGGCGCCGTTGATCCCGCCGATGACCAACGATTGTTTTCGACGCCACCAATCGACCACCCTCCTCTTCTCCTTCTCGTTGCTTTCCAAATCCCGGCCCAAAACCGAAACGCCACCGTATCCCGTGCATAATCGATGAGGGGGCGTCCACCTCGTGGGATGTCCGTCGGGTTTGGAAGCAACCTGGATCCCCGAGTTGGCCCTTCCACGACTCCTCGAGCGTGGGATGGTCATGCCTCTCGGCCCTATTGGCCTCGCCAGAATCGTCCCATCACCCTCGCCGTAAGACCGTTTGCGTTGATGTCGAGTCATCGACGCCCTTTCTGTACTACAACATCCTATTGGGGCGAAGCTACACCTATGCCATGTCTCCGTCGTCCCATCCGCGGTCTTCCGTAAGATGTCTTTTCCACATAACGGGAAGATAGTCACCATTGACCGCCCATCGTATCATGAGTCATCGTCTCGGGCCCTCCTCCGAGACGACCATCTCTTCCGTAGCCAACAAGCAAACCGTCGACTCGACCGTTGTCTCCGCGTTTATAAAGATTCCACCTTGCTTCGGGTACTTTTCCTCACCTTCCTCCCTCCCGACATCGATCCCGCCTGTCGAATGTCGGCATGATGCAATCATCTCAGCCGCCCATAAACGACCGCCCCCGGGCCTAGCCCGCACCCCTCCTCCCCCGCCCTCCGCAACCCGCTCCTAGCCATCCATCTCACCCAAATCGCACCTCCTTTCCGGCCCTCTCTGCTGCACCGGGTGCCCCCGAACCTCTTTATCCTCCGTGCTCGGTCCCCCCCGGCCTTAACCATCCCCGGCGCCGTACCTCCCGGTCACTACCCTCGGGCCGGGATGTATCCCCTTCTTGGCTCCCTCCCTAGAGCATATTCCGCCCTCCCCGTCATGGCCACCCTTTCTCTCCCCAACTCGACTGGTATTCCGTGTCAGTACCTCGACCCCCGTACCGCCACCCCCCCCCCCCCCCCGGTCACCCCAAACCTTACATGGCTTTTGACACCGGTTCAACCGGTCCCCCTCGCTTCCTCCATAGCCACCGTGCCCCCGCACTTCCACAGACCCTTCTCTCGTTGGGTCACCGGAAGAAAGGCAAAGCTCCGCAAGGGGCAACCAAAGACCAAACCACCACAACCACCCCGCTCCTCCCCACCCTCGAAACCTTGTGCCTTATGTGATGTCATCGGTCATGCCACTCATGCTTGTCCCGAGTTACCCCGTATTCGCCCATGGTAAAAGTCGCGTTCCCCCGACACTACGGTCCCCCGAAACTCCCACTCCCATTTCTCGACCGTCTCCAAGAACCCCAAGACTCTCCCGCACCAACAAGCCTTGTGCTTTGTGCGTGTCCATGGCCACTACCCCATCATTGTCCCCACCGACGCATTACCGTGACTCCTTGAGGCAATCCGCGAGTATGAGGTTGAACAACCAATCCGCCTCCCATTCTCGCGCATGCTGCAGCCTCCACTTCAGGATACCACCCATCCCATCCACAGCCCCCCCCCCGATGTCCGCATGACCCGAGGCCCGCGCCCGACCATTCTTTACCCTCGTCCTCCCTCGCACGACACTTGGCACCCAGCCTGGCCCCGCCGCCCTCCCCATTGTGTCCTCGATACTCGGAGATCACTCCACTGTGTTCCCTCGTTGACCTTTCGCAGCCCGAGTCCTCGCCATGCTTCCGATAGCCCTCACACATCACCTTTGTCGGGTTTTGCTCATCCCCGCCCTTTCCCCCGCCATTTCCGCTGATGACTTCTCGCCCTCACGCTGCCGTCCTTTTCCTTTCATCCCCCGCGGTATTGTCTTCGTCACACCACCTGCGCATCCCCCGTCCACATCCTTTATCGGTTACGCTCATGAACCAAGTCGTTACCTAGGAATCTTGCCTCACAGGTGGGCCATCTTCACCCTTGCATGACCTCGTTCGTCTAACGGGGTATGCATTGTTCGACACCAACAACTGTGCCGAATACGATGCAAAGGCGTGGCCTACTAGCCGATGCTTTGCCGCATCGCATTCGCCACCTCGCACGTTCGCTGATTCCTCGCTTCTTGTCATGCAACTAAATGGTGTTTATCGTGTGCATAACCCCTGTCGTTTTCGACGCTACTTACGAGTGAAAGTCTTAATACGTGCGTTTGAAACCATCACTTTCAACCATGTACCCGCAGGACTTAATCACTACGTAGATAGTATTGCAAACCATGTTCTAGATTGGCATTTATCACACACACCATACAGGACAATAACATTAAATCAACCATCAAAAGACGATGCATATCCATAATATGTGTCGCAAACCATATATTGATGAGTCCATTTACTCGTATACATACGACATGCCCATAGCATGTCTCCAAAATCGGGGCACCATATGCCCCCCCCCCACACACATATACATCCGACATGCCCATAGCATGTTACAAACCAAAAACAAAACCTGGGGCACCATATGCCCCTCCTTACACTATAGGGAGGCACCCCCCTCGCCCCTACATACATCAAAGGGGGCACCATATGTCCCTAATCACTATCTCGGAGGCTCCCCGGCCAATGGCTCCGCCCCGGCAGCATGTAGATCACGCATAGCTTGACCGGCCATCGCCATGCGCCGCATGATACTCGCCACTCCGAGGGGAGACCAACACATGGCTCTATGTACTGTCGCCCAAATCCTCGCCACCCGCGCTCGATACTCCTGGCCACCACCGGCCACACTCCGCCGCGGATGTCCCCCCGCAGGGGCGGCCCGCACCATCATTTTGCGTCGCCTCGATCCACTCGGACCCGTAGCTCCGTACGTCGCCGTCGTCCCATGTATCCGGCCGGTTTTACCGTTATATCCGCATACCAAAAGTCCATGAATCAAGATTATTATTTACTATTCAAAAACTTCAAACATGCCCATATAAGAATAGCAATTTGTCGCCTACTATCGGGCCCCGTACTCGACCAGGCGGAAGTGGCGCATCCGCATCCCCACAAAGAATGCCATCCCACTATAAGGGTAGTCGTCTATGTAACAACGGCATCTGATCCCAATGGGCAAAAACTCCGGTCGAACACCGCCCGACCGCCCCTCCTCCTCCTTTGCAGCAGTCGCTCCTCAACGACGCATCCTCGGGGTTTCCTTCGGCCCCATCTCGAAAGTCGCACGCGAGGCTCTCGCGTTCAGATCTTCTCAAAGAAGAAGGCGTGACAACAAAGTCCCATATGAGCAATCATGATTCACCTCGCTCGCTCGCATAGCGACAATCGTCGCTTAGCGACACCAACATCATTTGGGCCCACCCAGTAGGTCCCGCTCAACACACTCTCCACTATCATCATCTCGCCCACCTAAGGATGTGATGGAACGCCCGGGTGCCTAGGATCTTCGCAAGACAAACAAGAAATGCATCGCACTAAGCTTCTAGCCTCTCTGTATCCCTACCGATATCCGAGTCCCCCTTGACTTGGAACCCTACGACAATGGCGTTCCACAACCGAGTGATATGCCGCCCCCGCGCAACACCGGCCGTGTGTCTCCCACTATCCCCAACGGTGGGGAGGCCGGTCAGAACACATTATCCCGGACCGTCGGCCGATCCGTGCTCGCACTTACAAAGATCTCCTCGATCCGGATCCCGCAACCGACAATCCCTCGGCCAAGAATACCCCCGGCTCATCAACGCGGGTGTTCTCCACAAACTTGAGAACCCCAAATCGCTAACACACGACGCACGCCCGATCCGACCGGATCTCTCGCCCCCGAAGTGTTCCCGCATCCTCTCTCCGCCTGACTCGTAACCTCGCCATACCCGCAAAAACACAGAAGCCCTTTTGTCGTGCACAAGACGGCAACCCATAACCACACACAAAAACCCAACTCTACCATCAAACAAAGATCAAGCCCCTCCCTCCTGTGCTCAGCCGCCCATTGACAGTCGCACCTTTTTGCCCCAAAAGGTGCGACCCTACCAGAGAGGAGGGAGGGGTCGTTTTCCGGGGGTGTTGGGCCCTAACCGCAAATCTACTCCATCAAAAAATGCAAGAGCAAGGTCGTGCCTCTTACCTCCAATCGATGCATCTCGACTCCAATCTGCTTGGCTTGTCCTTGATCGCGTTCGCTGCAAGATTTAGGGCCTCTTCTCCTCTCCACATTCACCACAGCAACAATAGCAAATGAATGATTTTGGAGGGGAAAACAAAATTTCATTAAAAGAGAACCCTCGTTTCTTCTTTCGACCGCCGCGACCACACCGTAGCCCCGTTCGACGAACCGTCGCACCGCCGAATAGATCTCACCGAGCTCTCAAATGGGTTTTACTTAGTTTTTGGTGATTTTGCTACCACCCGACACATTTTTCCACGAAGGGTCACCTCAACGCTCCTCAAAATCGAATTTCCTCACTTACGACACTTGTACTGGGCACCATATCGCCCCTTACTTGTCCATGTTCGTGTTGACTCGCCATGAGTGCCCACCTTGTACCATGCTTTCTATGACCCCCATTGGGGCCTTTATTGTGTGCGCACTATTCAGTCGCCCTTGCTTTTCAGTAGCATCCAGTTGAGTCACTACCGTATTCATGGAGTCTATCCCCGCATCCTTTTACACCCTACTATAAACTCTCCATTCTTTTTGCTTGGTTCCTTTCTTTGTGTCGCATCTCATGACCTTCAGCCCCACCGTCCCCTCGTCCCTTTCGATATTGTGCTTCCGCCGCTGCCATGTCATTCATGCCCTTTATGCTCTAACAAGGAAGTCGTCTCATTCGCCACCCACCCTTCCCATTTCCGCCATCATCATTAGTGTCAGCTTGTCCGTCACTCTATTGCTTTTTTCTCTCGTGCCTTAGTTGAGGATCTCTTATTGCCTCACCTAAGGCGGGCTCTTCTCGTCGACCTCAACACACTTATTCCAAGCTGTGTTCGTAGGGCGTGTACCTTGGTTCCACCACTTTTGTTCTAAGTGCTCCCGATCAAAAGGTGACTCTTACCTCCTTTCGACTCGATCGTTTCTCCGCCCTCCTTTCAAAGATGATCGAGATTCGCATAATCGGGATGTATCCAGCGGACCCACAGCGCCTGATGATTCCCGGCGTGTGTGAGATGTCTCACCCCTTACGAGGGTGGCCCCGCAGCAGCCTCTCACATGTCTTGATGACCTTCTTCATTGCGCCCTTGATGCCGCTTCGCATTTTCGATGATGTTGGCCTTAGCCACTTGCGCACTCCTCTATGATTTGCATGTACCGCCGCATTTTAGAGTTCTTCCTATTTAAGGGGGTATTTGGGTTGTATTTATCTCATGTACTCGCATGATATTGTACTAGTCCCCGTCGTTATCCTGTGCATGCGCATGTATGTGAGACTATTCATCGTATTTTTATCTCGGCTCTTCGATTATGCCACCGTACTTGTCTTCACCCCTTGTTCACCGGACACACACCATTCTTTGTACTTTGTCGCCTGGGGCGGGCATAGGCATGCCTCCCCCGCCGCCTCGTGCGCACGTGTACCCTCTCACAACAGTAGACTCGTTGCACCGCGAGTCTCGTCTCCTCGTGGTCTAGTCCCCGCACTCTATCTACCTCACACTTTCTCTCGACATCCCCTTTTGTTGTCCGTTGATTGTATTCTTACAACGTACTTCGGTCATACGATTTGCTCCCGACACTCTCGCACGCCGGGGGGCAATCATTACACCATTTTTTGGTCATCTAACCTTTTATCATTAGATGGACCCAAGTACACCACAGGGACCGCTTACCCTGCGCAAAATCAAGCCATCCATGTTAATTAAGGAAACCTCAAAAAGGAATAATTAATTAAACCATAATTTAATTATTATTCCTATCATGTTTAACCCAAAAAAACAAAGAAATTAATGAGATACACCCATAGTTATCTTATTATTTTCTAGGAATAATTATTTAAATAATATTCCTTGTTAAATATGACCAAATCAACCACTATTAATTAAATAAATCATTATTTATTTGATTATATCCGAACCACTTCCTTAAAAGGATAAATAAATCATTTATTTATTTATTCTTCACTAATCAAGGGATTTTGACCTAAGTCAAACACCCTTTTCCCCTCCAACAAATAATAATAAAATATTCCACAGAGCTGGATCTAAGACATGATTAACATTATTTTAATCATGCACCAAGATCTAGAATGACCCAATATTTTGTTATAAATAGGAGGGTTTTCCCATCATTCTTCACCTTTTGTTGCATACTAGATCACCTCGATCTATACACTTGGTCTCATTTTTCTGGCCATTTTTGCTCCCATTGAGCTCTATTTTCTGCATTGGGTTTTCTACATCTACAAGAGAGAGAAAGCTTAGATCCTAAGTGCCGAGGACTACAAAGAACCCATCCCATCGAGGAGATCCGGATACACCTTCTTGTTTCCTCTCAAAACTTCGTAATATAAAAATTCATTCAAAAATCGTGTTCTTGTCTTGTCTATTGGATGTATGGAGCAAACTCTTTACCATTGCTTAATGTCTTTCCATTTATAGATCTCGTTTGTCGTACTCTAACTACTAATTGCGTATCCGAAGATATTTTATACCATTATTGTTGTTAGGGCTATTAGTTGTGCGTAGCTAAAGTGGGTCTTTTTCGTACACTTCGACAAAGAATCCATACTAACAATCTTAGTAATACCAAAGAGCATTCAAGGACTTCTTTAGCAAAACTTCTCAAGAAGAAAACATGGAAATCAAGGAAGCAGCAAGTAGGGTGCTAACAAGACAAATCCTATTCTCTATTTCTATCCTATGACTAAATGAACCATAAACATAATGAATAACTGAAGAAAACAAACACAAATATGGAATACATCACCATATAACCAAGCTAATGAATCCTAAGATTGAGCTTAATCCACATGTACATTCCAAAGCTATCATCAAGCACCAAAGCCAATATCTCTTCAATCTCAAATTATGTATACTAATCTCAATAAACATCCAACCAACAATTACAATGAGACCTCAATGCTCTATTTAACCAGAAAATGAGGAGGTGGGAAACCCTAAGAGGCTTCTAGAAACCATAAATAAACCATAAATGTCATTTATGTCCAAAGAGGCCATGCAAGGCCCAAAGCACAGGACATATATTACAATAAATGAAAGATAACTCAAAATTAACTCTCAACTAACTCTCGAGTGATTTTACCAAAAAAATCATTAAAATAGATCTCTTCTGTGCTATGTTTTTTTGAATTTTTGCAAAACACAAAGATGCAGGCTCTGAAGGACAACGCCCCGCACAGAAAACCGAGTCATCTTGTAGCCAAGTTTTGGAAGGCCTTCCCGATGTCGCGAATGGGCCCTTGAGTTAATGCTAAAATCCGTTGAGCATAATTTCCAAAACTGCCCTTGGTTTTTTTATTGGCCCACTAACCTATTCAAAAAAATCTCCCAAGGTTGCCGAAGGCACAATGTCACCGTGAAAACATGGCAAAAGGGGTGAAAATTGGCATGGCTGCCCTTCGAGGGACCAAATTGCTCCAAATGTTCTAAATTTGGTGTATGATTGGGATGATGAATCCAAAATTTAAAATTTACCTCCATTGGATGCCTATAGTAAAAGCGTAGCACCAAGGGTTCGCGCTTTCGCCCTCAATATCAATCAAAAACCAAAATTCTCAAAACTTGCCAAAATTTTGCAATTATCTCTCTCATGGTGTTGCGTATGTCCGTAAAGAAGCATCAGCAATGAGGTTGATTTTTTCGACCTTTGCCCTCTTTGAGGCTCAACTTTGGGCAAGGGCTATTTTGAGCTTAGCCCTCGCAATTTGATTTTTCAAGGCATGTTGCTTCGGGCCATCTTTTCGAAGCGTCGAAGGTCCCTTTCTGTCTTCTTTAGTCGCTTGTTTTCATTCTTGTAATATTCAATGATATATTGTGCCATGCCAATATCTCTCTGTAGCTCCCTAATTTGTGTATCCTTTCTCTGGAGTGACGGTGGCCTCTCTCCTCATCTTCATCCTCTAGGTCAATCAATTCAAATTTTGGTTTAGCTCCATGCTTACCTCTTATCTCCAACAATGACCTTTTCCTTGCCCTCTTTATCAAGCTTCTTTGCTAAATGGAGGGCATGGCCCTTGGCTCTTTAGAGGCAACAAACACATGCCTTTCTCCTCTTTGGTATGTCAGTATGAAGAGGTGCAATATTGTTCATCCTCGAATGCCCTCACCATGGCTCTATACTCTCATGACCGCTATTCTCTTTCTCAATGATCTCTCGTAATCGGCTATTTTCTCGGTGACGGTGTTCTTGACTACTTTCATCAACCTCACTTTTTCTTCCATGTTGACATCACCGTTATGATCTTCATTTACATATTCTTCATGCTTTCATTACTTCTTATTTCCTTTTGTCAGCTTCTCGTAGTGCCTTTATCTTCTTCTTCACTATTTTCTTTATTTCCTTCAACATCGCCATGAAATTCATCGTGTTCCATATCATCACCGCCTTTGCCAACACTGTGAGCCTCACCGTATTTTTCATTTCTTCGCACCATCATTATTTCCTCCACCGTGAGCCTCATTGTTTTTACCGTCTCTCATGGCCATCATGACCGCCGAAGCGACAATCGTCAACGCTCCTCAATATCACAACGTTGCTTGCACCATTACCGTGATTTTCTACTATTATCATCAGCCTCTTTATTCTTTCTTCACCGTCATCATCGGCCTCACCGACATTGTGGTCCTTGGTGTCACTATTGTCATTAGCATCATTTCTATCACCTCACTATCTTCTTGTTCTGGTGAGCTATTGCCAACATCATCATTACCTCGTCGTCTTCTTCATTATTTACCCTCATCTTCACCGACATACCTCTTGGCCAAGTTCTCTCGCTCAATTTTGACCTTCACCTCTTCATTTTCCTCACTACCGTTGTTTCATCGTCATTGCTGATCGACTGTCATTTTCCTTCATGGTCACTTGCTTGTTCATTGCCATTTCCTTCGTTCGATGTACTGGGGAGGGTGAGGAAAAGAGGGCTCTAGAATTGAGGGTATATGTGTAGATGTAGAAGCATGATCAAGGAGATGATGGAGAGTAGGGGAGGAGGAAGGAGATGATGAGGGTACCGGATAATGAGTAGGGGTTGTGGATTACATACCGCGGGCAATGAAACTCTCCCATGGTATGCCTTTGCTCCAAGTGATATAGCAATAAACTACTCCGATTAAAGGGTGATGAAACAAAATTTGTATTTGCTAGGAATAGTTCTTTTCGTACAACACAAGACATATTTTCAATACTCCTATAGAGATAGTAGGGTAAATGACGCATCTTAACCCTAGTAAAGTGCATGAGTAATCTGATATGATAGAGTAAAGTTCAGAGTACCTTCCCTCACATGTAAAATATTTCCCCATGATGACCCCCATCAAGGGTGCATACCTCTCTATCAAATGTGAAAAAGGGAAGATAGATTTGTTGTCTTTTCGTATCTCGGTTTAAGAAAATGGCTCATAGCAACTTATGTCTAAATCTGGATTTTTTAACCATTTTTCACCAACATCAAGGCGTTCAATAGCATGTACAATGGCATTCAAGGAGAGTTCAAAAGTCACCCTCGAAAGTTTTATTGTTTTTCATGTAGGTTAAGGATGAAAACCTTGCGAGCTTTGGGTGACTTTAAAATCACAGACTTCTTTTCACAAAAGTGAAAACATCCACATTTTGGAAACATGTGACAATCCAGGATAGGCATTAAGCTCCATAGTGTTCGGGGGTTAAAACCTATTAACCTTCCCACCTCTGTACTTCGCCTCCTAGGCACATGGCCTTTCACCACTACCATTTCCTCCTTCTCTGACATTTTGATTAACGCTCGTTTTGAAACAAACCCCTAGCTCGCTTATGAAGCTGATATGAGAAGTGATGGAATGATGGTAAGAAGGTACTTTTCATGAGTGAGAGGGATGAATGAAGGTGTAAGTGTATGATCGGAGAGAGCTAAAACTCAAGGACAAGCATTAGCTAATTGTTATAATTCCTCGCTTCCGATGCGTAACTCTGCACCGATGTTAAGTTTGAAATGCGAGGGGGCAATGGAAGGTCACTTTGTTTTCGTTGCATGGAGCAGAGGCCTTTAAGATTTGATGGAGGACCAACTTCAAATCACTAAAACCACACTACTCGTATCTTTGACTAATATCTCCTTGTTTACAGTAGTGTGATGGAGGTTTAAACATGGTTTTTATATGAAGATTAGGTTTTACCTTAGGGTCTTTTAACACTTTCTTAACATCAAAACTTCAAAAAGCTCTGGAGGGAAAAGCAGACATCCACCTGCATTTCCTCAATTTATAAATTATTTGGAGACCCTTTGATGGAAACTTGGAGGTATTTTTTGATGTTTTTGTCAAGCAGGTGTAAAAGGAGCTTTAGGTCCAACACGCACGCTTGGAATGCGTATTCGGCCCTGCTTCGGTCCGCCGAAATGCAACGCGCAACGCCAGCCGATGGGTCGTCGGTTCGTCGGCTCGAGCAACGCGCGTGCCTTCCGAACACGCAGCGAGAGAAAATTAACACAGAAATTCCTTTTCCCAACGTTGCTAGCCGCCGATTCGAATGTAGCACCCACGCGTAACTTGCCCGAAAATTTTAATTCCGAAAATTCACAATTTTCTCTCTCGATTCTTTCGATGTCCTTCGTGCGCAATATTATGGGGAAGAAGAAAATGATCCTTTATAGCCTAGGAAATTAAACTTAACTTTTGATAACCCACTTTCCTAATGTTTTTCATTCTCTTTTATTGACATCCCTTTGACCTTTTTTGCTCGTAGGAGATAAAAACACTAAAATGGCCTTTTCCCTTTGCTCTTCGAATCATGACAAATTCACCTTTGATATTTTTAGAGAGGCCACACATGCTGGTATTCTCAAGGTTGTGTTTTTTTTTTTTTAATATAATGTTGAACTTGTCTTTCTTCCATTTTCTCACTAACAACCTTACAAATGTTGGTGCTGCAGGTTTGCTAAACATGGTGAATTGGAATTCTTTAATTCGGGATACTTTGATATGTATGCTTTTGACAATTTTTGATACAATCAGCCTTTTTCCACTACCATGGGTTTTAACAATGCCTTTCAATTCTCCTAGGCCACTTCTCGATTTGGTGCAGATGCTCAAATTTATAATTTAAACTTGTCCATCGATACTCTTTACCTCTTTTCATTGATCCTTAGGCATGGTAAACTTACTTTCACAAATTTTTGGATGTCACACACAAAAATATCTTCAAATCTTCTTTTCTCGTCGTCATCATGGAAGCTCTAACATCTTCATTTTACCTCCTTTCACTATCTTTCAAAACCCTAGGTTTATGATGATTGAGAACAATTATCAAAGTGTTGTCTTCTAAGTTCTCTATAGCCCTTTCAAGTTCATTCATTTTTTGTCCATTTCACCTCACATTTTTCCCAATTTTATCTATAATTCTAATAAAATACTTCTCTTCGGTGTGTGGTTTTCTCGGGTGTGCCTCCTTCAGTCACTTCTTCCATTTGGTTCACCTGCTTGGCACCATGGTGGCCTAACCAGGTTTAGAAACCTTGATTTTTGCTGAACACAAACCCGCTTCCTCTTTCTTTTGTTGTGGATGTATTTACTGAGATCGTGCCTCCTACCTTACCTAATTCTCTATTAAATAGTCACTTCAAAGACTCCTACATAAATGTCAAAATGCATGCTTACCTTTTTGCGTAACTTCGAACTTGACAAGGTGGTCTTCTTAGGAGATTTTCTAATATTTCTTGGACAACCATGTGTCGATATTTTTTTTTTTTTCACATTTGAGCCACTTTCTAGCATAGGAAATGTAGTGTTTAAAACAAAAAATGAAGAACCTAAAACCTAGGAAACCCTAATGACTCTCATGGGAGGGTTTTTAACTTAGTCTTTGACTCAACCGTTTGTGATATTTAAGTGTAAAAACAGAGTATTTGACAAATTGATGTATTGAGATCCAAAATCAAATGTACTTGATTTATATAAAGACCCCAGAAATATAGTTTTGAGACCATCGTTGCTTGAGGGACCGTAAATATGGGAAGGTGAACAGTCGTTTGGGTAACCCTAGATGGAAAGTGGAGGGAGACAAAAGAAAAACAACGTCGAGGTTATAGGTGAGAAAATAGGATATAGATGAGCTTCCTAAGCCCATGAGGGGTTTTTTAGGAGTGGTAGGTTAACCATGGAATGGAAAAATAGCAGAATAGTGAAAATTTTGCATAAGGATAATGAAGGCAAAGTGAGATTTTCAAAATTATCTGTGAATCTTGTTTTTAGAAATCTAGAAATGATATTTAGTCATCTATAGATAGTAAAAATTACCGATGACTAACAAATTGTAAAGCTTTACGTACGTGTGCCAACAAAGGAAGACCCTTCCGTTTCGGACGAGATGCCCTCGCAACCACAAATAGCCCCGCAAGCATTTGATAAGTGTGCCATTCACTAGACTCCATTAACCCCCCCTGTAAGAAGGCAGTGCTCGATATACTGTCATTGCCACATATTACGTTACTGTGTGGGCCGAAGTCGTAGTTGTCAAGGAATGCACCGCACATGGTGGCACACTTCCTTTTGGAGAATATATTAACCATGTTTGGGTGCCCCCAGGATCCCAATGAGAGACAAGAGGGACGCATTTCATTAATGAAACAATTAAGGCTCTGAATCGAGGAATTCCGCATCCACCATGCCAAAAGTACCCCATATCATCTCGGCAGCGAATGGAACCGTAGAGGCATTCAACAAAATTTTGGAATGTAAGCGCTCATCAAGGTTCCACGGCACAACGGAGTGATTTGGACATGCAAATCCCTCCGTCCTTTGGGCCTATAAACCACATGTAAGAAGCTCACGGGAAAAACACCGCCTAGTCTACGGAAAGGAAGTCACAGTGCCTATGGAATACATTGTTCCTATTTATGCATCTCACCTTCACAAATATGGCCGATCTTGGACATTATGGAGGAGCACTGCTATGCTCGGGTAGCATTGGAAGAAGACCGTCTATCGCCCCAATTCGATCAACAAAGTTCAAGGCATGGGAGCAGCCATACATGATCGTTGGTATCCCAGACAAAGACTTTTTGGAGGAAGTATTGGTCCTACTATATGATAGCCGCCCGCGAAACACCGCGGGGGAAATTTCGACAACACCGGTTAGGTCCGTATGTGGTCAAAGAAATTACCAACCCGCAACGGTCGCATCGGCCAGACCGCGCGATGAGTCCCTACCAGGATATGATAATGGAAGTCGACGAAAGCCCTACCGGCACTAGTAAATTTGGTCCAATTTCCGGGTCACCACTTCGTCACTATTTCGACACATAGTCGTCAAAGAGCAACGGCTCGAGGCCGCACAAAATGTGGTTAGCCGTTACGTCACAATTCCGACACTAATAAAGCGAAGAAGAGCGACACTTTGTTCCGACGTTTCTAGACTTCCGTCGCTCTTCCAACGTTATCCAAATCGTTGCTATTCCAACGCTTTATAAGCATCGATCTTCCGACGATACCGAACTCGTCGGTCTTCCGATGCTTACTGTTTTCAAACAAATGTCAGAATTCGACGTTATCTTCCAACGTTTAAAGCGTCGGTCTTTCGACCGTTTTTTCAATTTTTCAAACCACTGTCGCAATTCTGATGTTATGTCTTCTGACGTTTAAAGTGTCGGTCTTCCAACGCTTATGAAACGTCACTCTTCTGACGAATGTTTAAAAATATTAAAAAGAAATGCAACGTCGCTCTTCCGACGCTTATGAGCCGTCGCTCTTCTGACGAAAGTGTAAAAATATTTTAAAAAAATGAGTCGTCGCTCTTCCGACATAAAATTCTTCAGAAGTTTAAAGCGTCGAAATACCAACGCTTATGAAACGTTGCAATACAGATGAAAGGTTAAAAAATTACAAAAAAAAATGAAACAATTGGAAGAGAACATGTTCCAATGTGATGTTATTTATATATATACTTTTGATTAATGGATTGATCATTTCCTTAATGCTAGCTGGGTCTTCAGATTCATATGTGCATGTAGAAACTTAGACACAGCTTGCTATGCACTTCTTGGAAATCCACAATGGAACATGCTTCACTACAACTATGAAAGGCACATAAAAAGAACTAAATTATCTGGATACAAACATGACGATAAATTAGTTTTTGATTTTGAGCTCATGAGGCTTAAGTAATGCTAAACGACTGAGAAAAATGCGTGTATACAATCACTAAAACTAAAACCAAGCCACTCTTGATGCAAAAAAAGAGATTAAGACTCTCTATGAAGTCAAAACTTCTGACAACTTTCCATCAAAGTAACATATGCATAAAAAAAAACAACCCCCACATGCAATGTGGCAAGTTACTTCAAATACAATTTATTCTGGAAATTAAAATGGTAGTCTCATCAGTAATTCCACTTCGGATGAACACAGAGCATATCCCACTCATGTATTATCTTCATTCTTATACAGAAACGCACAAGGCATGAAAATAAAGCTTTTACCTTGGCTTGAATTGTTATATGTTGTGCAAGTCTTGTGAGAACACCACTTATTATGCTCGATGTTGTCAGGAAACCATGAAACATCATACCCATGACATTGCCATGAATTTCCTCTGCTAAATTGAAATGACCTGAAGAATCCGGTGAAGATAGTATTCCAGATATCAAATCATCAACAAGCTCTTCACTTGTCCCTTCATATTCAGCCACAATCCCAGCAACAACATTTTTAGGAAAGAGCTTTTGACATGATATCCTTACATTGTAATGTTGCTTATTACTCTCTTGAATCTAGGATGCCAACCTAATTATCGAACTTATTGTGAGCTTATGAATGGTATAGTTCAAGAAAATAAGATACAAAAAGAACACTTGATTCCTGGTGAGGATGCAGTAGGTAGTTCATATCCTGATAACTTGGATGAAATTCATGACCTGGATGGAGTGCCACTCGAAATAAACAATGTTCTTGCATTTAAGCTTCTTGACAAAATGATGGAGAAGCATTATCAGCCTACTGTAGATACTTATAGTGCCTTAATTGCAGGAATATGCAAATCAGGCAGACTCCTTAAGGCAAACCAGCTAATAAAAAATATGTTAGAGAGAGGCCTCTGTCCCAATGAAGCAATTTATAAAGCTCTTATTAATGGGCACTATAAACAGGGAAAATGCGTCTATTGTCTGGAGCTTTTGGATAGAATGGTTGAAAATGGTTATGAGCCACAACTATCTTTGTACAATTATGTGATTCCTGGAATTTGTAAAGAAGGCAAGGTGCAAGAAGCGGGAAGGTTGTTTGACAATGCATTGCAAAGTGGACATAACCCTGACATAGGTGCCCTCTCTATTACATTCATGGATGTAGATCTGCAATTTTATTGGTGGGGAAACATAGCTTTTCTCATAATCAGCTAGCCATGGCTCTGGTACCATGTTAATAATTAAGCACAAGCAAGACACAACAAGAAAATGGTGGAGAAGACTTTATGCCATATTCTTACTCTTGTATTGATCTCATGGTCTGAATTTATAGTACATCAATTGAAACATTCTAGATGTGGATCTCACTAACAATTCATCAGTGGATCATGACAACACCTCGTCAAAGATAAGGTTTAAAACTCATATCTATTTGGTGTTGGACTTTGTGATTGTTAGGGACTCACAATCTAATATTCTCTCCCACTAGTGGATCACCTTTTAGTGAATACTAACTGCAATAGAATACTATGGCTTCTCTTGGAGTGTACCTCTTACCTCCAATGATAATAGTAAAATCTTCTAGTATTGTGGTTGCCTCCTAGATTGTATTTCATCTCCAACAATGATTTTTGTCACTTGGCAATGTCTCCCCACTAGAAAAAATTTCCAGTATTATGGGTGACTTGGTAATGCCTCCCTGCCAACAAAATTCCCAGAAAATTGACTTATTTTCTCTCAAATCTCTTCTTTATCCTTGTAGCTTTTCTCCTATTTCAATAGCTGACCCCAAGCCAGGGTCTAAAGATTTGATTTTTTTCATTACAGATTGCCACCTATCTACTCACATTTCCCACTAACACCTACCAACTCTAAGGGTGTCTCCTTGCCCAAATATTGTCCATTAATTTACGCTACCTAATTGAAATGAAAATTCCTATGCTACTCACTGATGCTTCTCTTGGCTTGCAGTGCCTATCTTTTTTTGTGCAATTAGAATAACAATCAATTGGATTAAATTTCGACCAGATCATGGGATTGATATCAGAGGGAGGCTCCAATTGAAGTAGAAGGATGAGGGGGCATTGGAGAAGGTGTGAAGGATGAATAGAGTCTATTTCCTTTTAACAAGCAAGAAGCTTAATTTATTTATTTGTCAAATGTCAATATTCTCTACAAGGGATAATGCTTAGGTCCTAAGGAATTAAAATTTAAAAATTTAATTAGTAAGAATCCCCCAACGAATAACCTTATGAATCCCTCTCTCAAGCCTTGAAGAACTATATAAATACTATTAATTAATTCTCCTAAACGCACTTCAACGAACAATCTATTGTGACCATTACTCTAAACTTTGACCCTTGTAAGGTTTAGTGTTGGATCAAGTATGTGGTGCATTGTACAAGAAAGGACTTGGCCCTTATTAGGGAAATTATTCAAGAATATATGAAGCTCTCTAAAACAAAAAATAGAATTTCTCTCCTGACTAGCGAAAGAGCTAAAGGATTCTTGTTTTTGGCATATGTTTTTGGGAAAAAAATTGGATTCTTTTAGGGTTTCATTTCAGGAATTCGTTTGGATCGTTTATTATAGGGTTTGGACTTTTGTTTTATTCTTTACGGTTTGGGATCCGTTCAAATAAATATCGTCTTGAAGCTATCCATTTAGATACATTTGTTGTGTTATTTCAAGTACTGTTAGTGCTTTGTATTACTGGGATCCACGGGAGGCCAATGGGGCAAATCCCACAATAAAGAAATGAAGACGGGGAAAGGGGATCAGATTCACTGCAATTTTTCTCATATCTAAGTTCAGCTGACTAGGAAACCTTAGGCAACAGGTAAATCCGCTCATGGTTGCAGAGATCAGGTGGTTCAAGTCACCAACTGCATGGACACACAGATCAATAGAATGTTAGTTATGGGTTTTTTCCCCAAAATAATCACTCCCCTGTATCCATCATGAACCATTTAAAATAAACAAAACAAAACCTTAAAGTAGACCATTTTTCCAAAAAATGTTTCAACAACTCAGATATCATGTCCCACATGAATCAAGATAAACTTCAAAACTAAACACAAACAAAATCCCATGAATCTGACATTGATATGTAGTGTTTCCTGGGATTTGGTTTATAACAAACATAAAACAAACATTCAAAACCAACTTATTGAGATGTTCAATATCACAAGGCAGAAAATTTTCTAAGATATATTTGACATATTAATTGAAAATCTAATTGGTTATAAAAATATGAAATCTAGGTAATCAGACATCTTAAAAAATGCTCCTTTTATCTCACTTTTAACCCTATAGAAATAAAATGAGACCAAGATATTTCAAACTTGGACCTTCAAGTATAAAATAAAATGTCCTACTGAGTAGAATTAAAACAAATCTTGAAAATCTGACCACATAAATGAATATTTTTCATTTGATAGAACAAGAAATAAAAACGAAAAAAGAAATCTCCTAAGTGAACCCAAACAAACTGATAATTTTTTAAACTGGTAATCATATTTATAGGCATATAAATAGATTTAAAACACCTCCCTGGTAACTTCAATGTCATTAAAAATGAATAAACTCCATAAAAAAACCAAACTTGCTAAGATCCCAAAACCAAGAGTACTTACAGCTAGGTGTGGTGAGCTTAAGAGTCTTGAAGCAAATATCATAGAGAGCCTCATTGTCAAGCACCATACATTCGTCTACATTTTCTACCAACTGATGAATAGAGAGTGTGGCATTGTAAGGTTGCACCACTGTGTCTGACACCTTAGGAGACGGGAAAATGGAGAATGTGAGCATCATTCTATTAGGGTGTTCCACCCTAATCTTGGAGATCAAGAGGGTTTCCATTCCAGATCCAGTACCTCCTCCCAAAGAGTGACACACTTGAAACCCTGTACACAACAAAAACCCACATCATTTTAGCAAATGAAATCCTACATTTCAAAAGCACAAGGTCAAGGATTCAAATATGAAAAGGACACATACCTTGCAGGCAATCACAGTTCTTAGCCTCCTTCATAACAACATCAAGCACAGAATCAATGAGCTCAGCTCCTTCTGTGAAATGCCCCTTGGCCTAGTTGTTTCCAACTCTGGATTGGCCAAAAATGAAGTTATCAGGTCTGAAGACCTATCCATAAGGCCCGGTCCTCTCACTGTCCATCGTGCCAGGCTCCAGATCCATGAGCACGGCTCGGGGCACAAATCTCCAATAGCTCACCTCATTGTAGTAAACATTAATCCTTCCAAGCTGTAGATCTGAAGTGCCCTGATATCTCCTAGTAGGATCGATCCTGTGTTCTTCACATACCACTTCCCAGAACTTGGAGTTGATCTGGTTGCCACATTGGCTCCCCTGAATGTGAAGGATCTCTCGCATTTTTTCTTTCGACCCAACTCAGATTTGGATCAGATCTGAACTGCCCCTCTAAATGGGATTTGTTATTTATAACCTAATGTATCAGAGTAGAAGGAAATAAATCGCCGAACTTCAACCAAATGGATCAGAGTAGACCTGCAACAAGCAATCGGGATCAATTTCTTTACTTATCGCATCCTTCCTCCAAACATGTGACAGTATGGCCACATCATTCCTCCAAACCTGCAATAGTATGGCTGCATCCTTCCTCAAAACCGGCGATAGTATGGCCGCATCCTCCCTCCTTCCCTGGACAAACCATGCAATTGGAGGGAAATGAACGAGGGAAATTAAAACTTTTGATATTTGAAATTTTTTGACATTTTGAAATGAAACATGTGTGTTTTTTTTAAGGCCACTTAGATTAATTTAAAAATATATATTTTTTGATAATTATAATCATTTTTAAATAATTAAAATAATTTCTAAATAATTAAATTTTTGTTTATTTTGATTGTTTAAAAATATTTACAATAAAAAAAATAAAACATATCTTTTTGAGAAGCAATTAAAGTTATATGAGTAAATAATGGACTGATTTTTGCATATAGTAATCCTTCTACCCTACTAAATCATCATGCTTTATTAAAAGGAGTTTTAAACTTTACACTATTAAATTATGTTGTATTTTAAATATTTGGAGTTTTAATCTCTTTTTTATATATATATTTTTTCTTTATAATTTATGTATTATTTTTTCCTTATTTTTAAGTATTACTTTAAAAGTGAAATTTACATTTTTTTTCTTTAATGTAGTAATCTATGTATTCATTCATTCAAATTAGATACATTTTCTATAATAAATAATAGTGTAGTCTAATTAATAGATGAAATGGTTTTTTTTATTGAAACCTAACAATATCAAGATTGTGATTTCTTATTGTTTATAATCAATTTTTGAATACATAAATGAATTAAACACCTTAAAAATCTCTTTAGAAATTAAAACTTAACAAATTAAATAATTTAAACTGGTTTGGGTAAATAAGTGGTATTGTTGATTATAAATAATTATTAATGAGATTAAATCTAAGACATTTATTTAAATGATTAATTATATAAAATTGTTGAATTTTTATTTCATAAACTAAGGATTTTGGTTTATTTTTTAATCTAATTATGTGATATTAAAGATGAATTATGGTAACTTAAAAATAAGTTTTATGTGGTTAAAAGGGAAGTAGTAATGTTATGGTATGAATGATTATTTTCAATGAAATTTTTGGTTTAGTAAGGATAACTCATCTATGGACATTTTCCATGATTTTTAAGACGAAGTCAATATAGGAAAGGTGATACTTAAAGGGCTCCCACATGCTTTAGAAATTTTATATCTATTGGTTTATAAACATTAGAGGTGGAAAAATATCCTAAGCTCTAGAGCTAAGTTTGTTCCAACTTAGCTATATCTTGAACAACAAATTATTGTTGACATCAAGGATATGATAGAAATTTGGTGGGTTTTAGGGTAGTCTTGTCATGAAATAAATGTAATGTAGTTACTAGGTAGGTAGGGGACATCTAAATGTAATGGGAAATGTAAATGTAAATGTAATGGGACATTTATCCATGCATAGTTTTTTAAGAACAAATACACATAGTGGATTATCATTGTATGAGAATCACTTTAGGATCTAGGCTACTGTGCACACAGTAACTAAAGAGATATTAGTGAAACCCACAAAAGTATTATAGGTGCTTTTATATAAATAGGTGTTCTTGTGTTCTCATTGGTTAGTTATGGGCAAATGACAATAAAGTAAGAGAAGTTATAGGTGCTTTCATAGAAATAGGTGTTCTTGTGCTCTCATTGGTTAGGTATGGCAAATGACAATAAAGTAAGAGAAGGATTTGACTACTGGAAAATTAGAGGAATGATTCCACACAAAACCAAGCGTAGTGCTGCAACACTTTCTAGGCTAAGGGCTTTTGAAGGGGTTCCCCCACCATATGACCGGAAGAAGAGAATGGTCATTCCAGATGCTCTGAAAGTGTTGAGGCTTCAACCAGGTCACAAGTATTGTCTGCTAGGAAGGATTTCCAAAGAAGTTGGTTGGCATCACTATGACACTATTACAGAATTAGAAGGGAAGAGAAAGGTAAAGGCTTAGGCATCATATGAGAGAAGAAAGAAATTGGAAAAATTGAGATCAAAAGCAGTGGAGTTAGCCGAAAATCAGCTTGACCCAACATGGAGCTCTTAGCTTCAATAAAGTATTAGATAAGCTGCATGTTGTGCTCAAGGAAGCAATAAATTTTGAAAATGACAAGAAAATATTTCTGAATATGAGGTTTTTTACTAGAAATATATAACAACACAAAAATAATTACACTGTTGATACAATAATAATATAATCTGCTAAAAGCCTTCTCACATTCATGATCTGAGTATATAGTGAATTAGATAGAAGTAAGAACCTGATAAGTAGCAAGGAAATGAACGATTTGGGGTCTGTTCAACAAACCCTTGAAGAAACAATAATGCAATAACGTTCCCTAAACCCTGTATTGCGATTTTCTCTGTCAGGAAACCCTTGAAGCAACAAATACTCATATAGATAATGAGCTTCAAGATAAAAATCCCATAGACATGAAGAGTGTCATACGCCTTGTTCAAAAATTAGTAAATGAAACTGTGGATCTAAAAAATAACTCTAGAGAAGATACCTCTATTTAAATAGCTTACAAACCATATTTCAAAAAACAATTACTTCTTCAAAGCTAATTCGTCGAATTTGGAGGGCTTAGGGGATTGGGGGTTAAGGGTTAGGGGATTTAGGTGCATTTAAGGGTTAGGGGTTGAATAATGAGTTATTAGTTAAGGGATTAGGGATTGGGGGCTTAGGGGGCCCGACACAAATGCGTTTGGGTGGGCGCACTCAACCAAAACGACCCGACCCAAACGGGTTTGGGCGGGTGCCCTCAAACGAAACGACACGGCGCGCCCGACCGAACGAAGGAACAAGGGAGAAAATGAAAAGCA
Organism: Pinus albicaulis; assembly: GCA_034641835.2. NCBI lineage: Eukaryota > Viridiplantae > Streptophyta > Pinopsida > Pinales > Pinaceae > Pinus > Pinus albicaulis. The sequence goes on along the minus strand of CM076570.1, from coordinate 1,042,992,862 downwards.
GGCCGCAAGAACATGCATAAGGCACAAGTGCAGTCACAACTTAGCAAATGTGATAAGGCCATCCTCAAACTAAACGACCCAACCCGAATGCGTTTGGGCAAACGCCCTCACATGGCGTGACACGACGCGCACAACTGAATGAAGGCACAAGGGAGCAAACAGAAAATGGGCTGCACGAACATGCAAAAGGCACCCATGCGATCACAACTTAGCAAATTTGATACGGCCACCCTCAAACAAAATGACCCCACCCGACCTGAACGTGTTTGGGCAGGCGCCCTCACAATATGGCGTGCTTGACCGAACAAAGGCACAAGGGAGCAAAAAGCAAACGGTTCACATGAACATGCACAAGGTACCCATGCAGTCACAACTTAGAAAATTTGATACAGCTGCCCTCAAACAAAACGACCCGACCCGAATGCATTTGGGTGGGCGCCCTCATACGACACGCCCGACTGAACGAAGGCACAAGAGGGAAAATGGAAAACGAGCCACATGAACGTGCACAAGGCACCCATGTGGTCACAACTTAGCAAATTTGATACGGCCACCCTCAAACGAAACGAATTGACCCGACTTGAATGCATTTGGGTGGGCACCCTCACACGGCGCGACAGGGCTGCACGACTGAACGAAGGCACAAGGGAGAAACCGGCAAACAGGCCGCACGAACATGCAGAGGGCACTTGTGCGGTCACAATACTCTTGAAGGTACATGCAGTATTAGGGACTACATTGATGCAATGACAGATTTGGTGGATATTGCATATGTGAAGCCTTAGTTAATGTTAATCCTAGTGAAGTAGAGTTATATAATGTTGGCCCGGGAAAGGGTATGTAATCTATAACTATAGTTTTTGCATATTGTTTTTATTATGTCAAGTCTAATTTATTTTAGGATTTTTTCTTACCTATGCCATTTTGATGTGGACAAGAGGTACTTAAGGAGTGTTTGAAAAGTAATACCGAAATTTAATATTATATTATGATTGAAAAGTTATGCATTAATATTGGTCTAAATTTAAATAATGGGGATGTGGACATAAAATTGTACTATCTTGTGCAGCTTGTTCCCCATAAGGGACAAAAATCGAGTGTTGGAACACAAAATTAGACACAAAGTGTGATTTGATACCACAAATAGGGAGCCAAAAAAGCTTGGAAATAGGAGGAGACAAGGGGGGCATAGAAAGGAGGGCTTTGGAAATCTTCAAAAAACAATTCTCATGGTGCATATATCGAACTAGAAAAACAAGAGAGAGGGAAAATTATATTGAGTGGAATTATTCATGGAATATCTTTCCAACCTGACATGTCATTGATCTCATACTAACTTGCTTCCTTCGAGAAGGAAGGCTTGATTTGTTTGTGTATCCGCCTCTTTTTTTTGGCTTCTTAAAATGTGGTAATAAGCCTTTTGAGAGAATGATTTTAGGGTACTATTGCTTTTTCTAAGGAGGAGGGAAAAATTGTTGTTCTTCAGGAGAAAACCTTTTTGAAAGTGTTGAATAGTGATAAGGGAATCCCCCAAGATCACTAACTTAGAGACATATCAATCATTAGCCAATTGGAGACCTGGAAGAAGCCCATACATTTATGTGAGATTGTTCATTCTTTGGACTAGCCCCCATAAGTAATTTATTTTTGATATTCCACCAGGATTTAGGAGAATCTCTCCTCCTCCCCCTCCCGCCACCCCAACTATTTAACTTTTATATTTTATTGAACTATTATGCTTTTATTAGAATCGTGAAGATAAAGATAACAAAATAGAAACTAAAAATATTATACAAAAAAAGTGGTGTTCTATGTAAATTAACAACATAACTTCCAACATGATCCTCATAAAACTAACTAAACCCATATTGGTCTACTGTCAATTTTGATATTTCAATAAATTTTTAGATGATTTTCATGAAATTATTAGAGTTTTTGTTTAGCTGGTTTAAATTTGACTTGAGATTTCCCTAGGCACCCTCACACGAATCGACCCGACAAACCCCGACCCGCCCGAACACATTTCCTTGGGCGCCCTCACATGGCACGACCCGACCTGACCCACCCGAATGCATTTCCTTAGGTTCCCTCACATGACCTGACCCAAACATGTTTGGGCGGGCACCCTCAACCGAAACGACCCGACCCGAACACGTTTAGGCGGGTGCCCTCAACCGAAATGAATTGACTCGAACGGGTTTGGGCAGGTGCCCTCAAACGAAATGACACAACACACCCGATTGAATGAAGGCACAAGGGAGAAAATGGCAAATAGCCTGCACGAACGTGCATAAGGCAGTCATATGGTCACAACTTAGCAAATTTGATACGGCCACCACCAAACGAAATGACCCAACCCAAACACGTTTGGGCGGGTGCCCTCACACGACGTGACATGGTGCGCATGACGAAACGAAGGCACAAGGGAGCAACTGACAAATAGCCCGCATGAACGTGCATAGGGCACCCATGTGGTCACAAGTACTTAGAAAATTTGATACAGCTGCCCTCAACTGAAACGACCCGACCCAAATGCGTTTGGGCGGGTGCCCTCAACCGAAACGACCCAACCCGAACGCATTTGGGCGGGCACTCTCAACCGAAATGACCCTACCCGAATGGGTTTGGGCATGTGCCCTCAAACGAAATGACCATACTTGAAAGGGTTTGGGTGGGCGCCCTCAAATGAAACGACACGGCGGGAAACCAAACGAAGGCACAAGGGAGCAAACGACAAACGGGCCAAATGAACGTGCATAAGGCACTCGTGCGGTCATAACTTAGAAAATTTGATACGACCGCCCTCAAACGAAATGACTCGACCTGAACGTGTTTGGGCGGGCGCCCTCACATGGTGCACACGATCGAACAAAGGCACAAGGGAGCAACCGGCAAACAGGCCGCACGAATGTGCACAAGGCACCCCTGCAGTCACAACTTAGCATATTTGATACGAGCGCCCGCAACTGAAACAACCTGACCTAAACGCATTTGGGCGGGCGCCCTAAACCGAAACAACCCAACCCGAACACGTTTGGGCGAGCGCCCTCAACCGAAACGACCCTACTCGAATGGGTTTGGGCGGGTGCCCTCAAACGAAACGACCCTACTTGAATGGGTTTGTGTAGGCGCCCTCAAACGAAACGACACAGCGGGCTACCGAATGAAGGCAGAAGGGAGAAAATGGCAAATAGGCCGCACGAATGTGCACAAGGCACCTGTGCGGTCACAACTTAGAAAATTTGATACGACTACCCTCAAACGAAATGACCTGACCCAAACGCATTTGGGCAGGTGCCCTCACACGGTGCACACGACTAAATGAAGGCACAAGGGAGCAACCGGTAAACAAGCCGCATGAACGTGCACAGGGCACCCGTGCGGTCACAAGTAATTAGCAAATTTGATACAACCGCCCTCAACCGAAATGACCCGACCCAAATGCGTTTGGGCGGGCGCCCTCAACCGAAACGACTCAACCCGAACGCATTTGGGTAGGCGCCCTCAACTGAAACGACCCGACCCGAATGTGTTTGGGCGAGCGCCCTCAACCAAAATGACCCGACCTGAATGCGTTTGGGCAGGTGCCCTTAAACGAAACAACACGGCACGCCCAACTGAACGAAGGCACAAGGGAGAAAATAGAAGACGGGCCGCACGAATGTGCATAAGGCACCTATGTGGTCACAACCTAGCAAATACGAACGCCATCAAATGAAACGACCCGACCCAAACTAGTTTGGGCGGGCGCCCTCACACGGCGCGACACGACGTGCATGATCGAATGAAGGCACAAGGGAGCAATTAGAAAACGGGCCGCACGAACATTCATAGGGCACCCGTGCAGTCACAAGTACTTAGAAAATTTGATACAGCCGCCCTCAACCGAAGCGACCTAATCCAAACGTGTTTTGGCGGGTGCCCTCAACTGAAATGATCTGACCCGAACGTGTTTGGGCGAGCGCCCTCAACCAAAACGACCCTACCCGAACAGGTTTCGGCGGGCGCCCTCAAATGAAACGACCCTACCCGAATGGGTTTAGGTGGGCGCCCTTAAATGAAACGACACGACGGGCTACCGAATGAAGGCACAAGGGAGAAAATGACAAACGAGTAGCATGAACATGCACAAGGCACCCGTGCTGTCACAACTTAAAAAATTTGATACGACCGCCCTCAAACGAAATGACCCGACCTGAACAAGTTTGGGCGGGCGCCTTCGCATCGCGCGACATGACGCGCACGACCGAACGAAGGCGTAAGGGAGCAACGGCAAACGAGCCACACAAACGTGCACATGGCACCCGTACGGTCACAACTTTGCAAATTTTGATGGTTAACATTTCTTAAAAATTTAGATGGTTAACATTTCTTTGATTTTCCCCAAACCGTTGCAATATCGACGCTTTGCTCTGAATGTCGCAATAGCGACACTTATATCTAAGTGTCGCAAGACTGACACTTTCCTCCAATCCATCACAATTCCGATGCTTTCCTTCAAACGTTGCAATAGAGACACTTAGCTCTAAGTGTCGCAAGATCGACACTTTCCTCCAATCCATCGCAATTCCAACGCTTTTCTCCAAACGTCGCAAGACCGACACTTACCTCTAAGTGTCGCAATACCGACACTTGTCTCCAAACGTTGATATAGCAACAGTTGTGGGTGGGATTTGAAAAATTGATAAAATTTGGGGAAATTTCCGACATTTGGTCAAAAGTGTCGAAACTAATGTGTCGAAATTTCTGCCAAATGTACTAGTGTTCCATGCATCAATATTTTGAGCATTTGTTACTGCGGGCTTGAGAATATCAGTATCTATGAATTCCTTCAACCTGTTGTCCTCCAACATTGCCTCCATCCTATCCTTCCATGCTAACTCGTTGTCCTCCAACACCTCCTCAATCTTGTCCTTCCATGCTATGTAATTTGAATTCCCCTTGAGTGCATATTCGAGTCTCAAGACATTTAAATGCATCCCGATCTACTACTAGTTCCAAAGAATAAATCTGAAAATTTGATGTGCATTTTCAAAGAAAACTGAAATTCTTCTCTTCTATTGTGATTCCTGATGTTGTGATACCATGTAGAAAATATAACCAAGGGATTCAATCTAATATTTCAATGCAATAAAACAAAATAATGAATCTTTCTACAATTTGCGGAAACAAAATTCGATCGCACAATCACATAACAAGAGAAGTAAAATATCAATCACACAACACAAGATGTATATGGGGAAAAAACTGCTCAAAACCCCGTAATATGTATATCGCATTAATTCAAGGCCATGAAACAATATAATTATATTCCTCCATTGAGAAACGCCTACACTCTGTTGACTGTCTAGCTCTGATCTTGGCTTGATATAAGCAAGTTTGGTCCAATATTTAAACTTTTTCTTTCCTAGGCTTAGCTTGCCTTCCTTACATATTCCTGGGCTAATTGAGCCCCTATTAATTAGGAAAATCCAAATTAATGATTGTGCAATTCATCTAAGGCTTCCCAATGACCTCATGCATGACCTGTACAATTTTCTAATTATACAATTGATAGCTATCTTCCCTTTAACCCCTGTCTCAATTGGGCCTTCCTCAGAACTGACATGCAACAACTATTTATAGAAAAATTATATGTTAATTGATTTACCAATATTTGTGAATTAAATCGGATTTAATTCAGTGGACCTCTCACTAGCTCATCTCTTAGTTAGAACTAGTTAAACTGATTTTAACTCAATTAATTGAGTTAACTAATTACAACTCATAGATAACTATAAATGGACCCCCTAAAAAAAGGAAAGTACTCTACATGCCTCCTCTTTGACCCTCAACTCAGATTTACCAAGCTAACTAATTCATCGTGACTTTGTTAACTAATACAAGTTGTCATGTGATGGAATTACAATATTTACTTCCAATTTAATCAAGGGAAAATTAAATCAGAAGCCTCATGGGTATCATTTTCAACATTTCTTATTTCCAATTTCAACACTGTGGAGCCAACAATTCTGATTTAGGGATTTTTGTCTGGTTAAACAAATATGAAAACCCTCTCAAGTTTCTCAGAATCTAAGGCAGAATAATCTAGGGATCTACTCATTGTAGAAGATGCCTTGATCTGTCTACCTTAGGTTCCACGAAACCTGATATGGTTTTTTTATTTGTTTCACGAGCAGAAATCCCTATAGAAGGGGATGCTCCCATTGATCTCACACTTGAGAGTGCCTTAAAATGGATGAACATGGGTTGAAAGTTGATTTTACTAACTCAACCTTTGCTCGGGTTATTCACAAAGCACTACAAGGAAAAGACCCTCTAGCAGATTTTTTTAGGAACCCCTTATAAAAATACCCCATACACTCGTTGCTAGTAGAGGTTACTAGAGGAGGTTGGCGGGTGGAGGGTTTTGCGGATGTTTTCCTCTCGGTGCGCTTATCATCCAAAATCACACTGGTGCTCTCTACAAGAGAAAGCACCGGTGCACATAAAACATTGGCACACCAGACACCGTGCGCTCCGTACACACCCGACTGGTGCGTCATATTACTGTAGAGCACCGGTTCTTCACAAATCTTCCGTGTCAGTGCATCATAAAACACCGTGCCAAAACAGAAACCTCCCAGTGCGGTCCTAAGAAACTGCATCGGCGCATCATAAAACACTTCACCAAAATAGAATTCGACCAGTGTGTTTGCAAGAAACAACACCGGTGCGCCTATAAAGCTCATGCAACAGGGTTAAATAAAAAAAAATTACGGCCAAAAAGCCACATTTTTCACTTTTCTTAGTGCTCCAGAGTTCTCAATCACTGGTCCACTCTACAAGAGAAAGCAGCGGTGTGCACAAAACATTGGTACATCGGTCATTGTGCACTCCATACACACCCACCCGGTGCATCGTATTACTGTAGAGCACCAATGCTTCACAAATATTCCGTGTTGATGCATCATAAAACACCGCGCCAAAACAAAAAACCACCTGGTGCGATGTTAAGAAACCGCACCGATGCATCATAAAACACTGTGCCAAAATAGAAACTCACCAGTGCATTTGTAAGAAACAGCACTGGTGCACCTATAAACCCTGTGCACTGAAACAAGGTTAAATAAAAAAAAAATTACGGCCAAAAAGCCGCATTTTTCACTTTTCTCAGTGCTCCAAAGCTCTCAATTACTGGTGCGCTCTACAAGAGAAAGCACTAGTGTGCACAAAACATTGGCACACCAGACACCGTGCGCTTCATACACACTCTCCCGGTGCGTCATATTACTGTAGAGCACCGGTGCTTCACAACTCTTCTGGGTCAGTGCAACATAAAACACCGCGCCAAAAAAAGAACTGCCTAGTGCGGTGTTAAGAAACCGCATCGGTGCATCATAAAACATTGCACCAAAACATAAACCGACCGAAGTGTTCATAAGAAACAACACCGGTGCACCTATAAAACCCCACGCACCGGAACAGGGTTAAATAAAAAGAAATTACGACCAAAAAATTGCATTTTTCACTTTTCTCAGTGCTCCGGAGCTCTCAAGCACCAGTGCAATTTATCCTTGTCTGAGCCACCCTGACATCGGTGCTCCCATTGCACCCATTGCATGCACTGCTGATATGCATATCCCACCAATCTCCAGCTTGCATTTTGCAAAACGATGGGCAAATTTTCTTTTGCAAATTCTACAGCCAATATGCCTCCTCGACAGTGAAATGTACAGGTATTTTTCTTGTTTTTCCATAATTAAGCTTTTTAGCGGATTAGAATTTCGAATAACCTTAAAATTAACCATTTAAAAGAAAAAAAAAATTGTCGCGTGGTGCGCATGAGTCGTTCGGCTTGCACCGGTAAGCGGTGTTGCATGTAAAATTTACAGGTCCCACCGCAACTGGTGCTAATAGTATTCGCACCGTGTCCAGGGTGGTATCGAAAGTCGCACCACATTATTTTAAAATTAAAAAAATAAATGTGGTGCGGTCATTTAGCAGGTCGCACTGTTGACCATGGGAATAGCAACGCAGTGCATTGATGGAAATATCTGCCCTGGTGTCTGTCAGTGCACTGCATTCGGAATTCTGACAGGGTCAACGGTGCGGCCTGGAAAAGACCGCACCGTTCACTATGTATTTTTTCAGGAAGTTGGTGCGCTGACACAACTATACGTGTCGGGGCATATATTTTAGTCAGCACACCGCTCTTCTAACAGCAGACATAGTAAATGGCACTTTAAAAATTTTCAGGTGCACCGCATACAATGCGTTGAATGTCATCTGGGGCACCGCCCCTGGTGTGCGACAAACAAACAATGCACCGGAACCGGTGCATTACTGTTTTTTATGGTGCACCGACTGGTCTGTTTTTTTTTCCAAAAAAATGTATATATTTATATTTCTAAATACATGTCTCATTTAATAAAAAAAATTTATTAATATGTCAATGATTCAGAGAGAAGAGGGGGAACAATAGCAATAATAGCTAGAGGAGTATGACATGGTTCGCCTGTGGGAGGCACGACAGAGGGAGAGATATGCATACCCTTGCCCTATTACAGCAGCTACCTAGGGGCACCTAAGGCAGGTAGGCCTCCTCAAGTTCTATGAGGAGGCTACTTCCCTAAAGGCCCATAGTGTGTTTTTGAGACATCTTATCCGCAAGTGGAATGCCCACCGACAGGCTTTCCAAGTTGTTCCTAACCGGTGGTACACACCCAATGAGGAGGATATATATTTCATTACAGGGCTATCGAGGAGAGGGGTGGATCTTCCCTCATTCCGAAAGGTTCCAGCTAGTTGTGTAGCAGGGAGTCAGTTAGTTTACTCCCAGAGATATAATGGAGCATTAGTACTGTCTCCTGCAAATTTTCAGGTTGCTGGAGGTTAGTTACATATTGGTGCATTTGGTAGTGAGGAGGCGCAGTGCCTTTCACTTCTCATTTCGACCATTTCACACAACACCAGTGATGGGAAACACATTAGTTTCTCACTTCTATATTATGTTGATTCTTTAGTACAAGAGCCACGACTTGTCAGGTGGTCTGCAATTTTTTTGCGGCAGTTATGTATAGCCTTAGATAGATGTCGGGCTCATGCACAAGGGAGGGTCAACTTACCTCTTGCTTCAGAATTTTTTTGTTTATTTTTTGAGATGTTTCCAGAGATGAGGCCTACTTTTGTTTGGCAGCCTCGTAGGCCAATGCTGGAGGCATGGATGCACATGTGGGGGCAGATGATTCCCAAGAGGGGTGAGACTATGTTTCCAGTCAGGATATCGCATGATGCACTATACTTGCCAGCCAGTGTTGACGAGTTGCATCCCTTCATTATGGTCCCCTGTCCTTATGCTGGATTGGATTAGCGAGGGTGTGCCAACATCCTCTTCACAGATGATGAGATGCCAGATGATAGAGGTAATATTACTGTTTTATTTAAATTTATTATAACATGTTCTTTAACTTGTTTTTATTAAATTGTGTAATGAAATTGTCTAATTATTGTTGTGTACTTGGATATATTTTGTATACATTGGTTCTTTTGATGGCGAGGAGATGTCGGCACCACCACATGATCCAGGTGTGGATCCCAATGATGATCAGGGCATGCCAGATGCTGAGGATCATCAGGAGGCCGGTGCAGAGAGACATGCTCCTGCTGGTGCGTCGGTGCCGCCTTTTGCTAGGCATGGTCGACTTGATACTAGATACAGGATGGAGTTGGGCGACCAAATCAGTGCATTGATTGTTAAGGAGGGCATCAGGCCCGCTCATTACAGAGACATACAGGTCGATGATAGGATATTACAGATGTGGAGAGGCATGCTACGTGACATGTACAGCCTGATGCGGCATGTCATAGGAGCTACGACAGTTATTACGCTACTGAGGAGGACTGTTGCACGTTATAGGCATGATCAAGATGCAACACGTGATGGATAGTCTGTGAGTAGGGACTCATCATCTCATGATCGTTCACCTCACACCGCACCAGATGAGCATGAGCCTCCACTAACATCTAGTAGCAGTGATCATGGAGATGAGGTTGGACCATCGGCCACATCTAGTCAGCAGCATGTAGCATCCATCAGTACTCATGATCATGAGCAGGCTGGACCATCGACCGTCGAGGCTGCACCATTGACTGAGCAGGCCTCGACTAGTACTGTTATTGATGTTGTACCACCATTTGATCCATGACATTTACATTACAGCTGTATATTTTTAACATTATTCATTGATACACACACACACACACACACACACACACACATATATGGTCCATGTATTTTATGTTCATGTTGTAGTTGTACTTAATTTACATGTTGGTGATCATCATGATGTGTATATTTTTAGGTCATGTTAGATATTTTCATTTAATATGCAACTTGCAGCTGATAGGTGTGTATGTGATAGCATGAGTTATTTGACATGAAATGTATATTTGATGTTTGTGTTGTGATGATTTTATACAATGCTAATTGTGTTTTGTTACATGATCATGATCACGATGATGTTATCGAATTTGAATGTGTTTTTTAGTTGAATGTGATGTTTGTACGATGGTTATCATGATCGTGATGTTTATTAATTAATTTAATATTAAATGACCATGATATTTCTTAAATATTATGTCATGATTGTAATTTAAATTTAAATTTTAATTGTATGTAAAATTGTATTTGTATTTGTAATTGTATGTAAAATTTTAATTGTAATTGTAATATTTAATTTATTGTGAAATCATTGTAATTGTATATATGACAAATTTTAAAATTGTAATTGTAATTCTAATTGTATGTAAAATTATAAAATTGTAATTGTAATTTTAATTGTAACTGTATGTAAAATATTTGTAAAATTGTGATTGTAATTGTAATTGTATGTAAAATATTTGTAAAATTTTAATTGTATTACTGTGAAATGATTGTAATTGTATGTAAAATTAAAATTGTAATTCTAATTCTAATCGTAATTGTATATGAAATTGTAAAATTGTAAAATTCTAATTGTAATTTTAATTGTAATTGTATGTAAAATATTTGTAAAATTTTAATTTTATTAATGTGAAAATTTTAATTGTATTAATGTGAAATGATTTTATTAAAATATTTAAATTTGTAAATTTGTAAATAATTGTAAAATAATAAATCTAGAATAATATGAATTTTTGTAACATAATAAAGTTTAAAAAATAATGCAAATAAGTTCATATACTTTAGAATTATCATTATTTTATTATGATCTTACATACCAAAAAAAAAAAACTTTATACAGTCCAGTGTGCCTATCATCATAACATGCACCGGTGTGTCTTAGTACTAAGACGCACTAGTGCTTCACACCTCTTCCACACCGGTGCATCATAAAACGTTGCGCCAAAACATAAACCTAGATCTTACGAAACTGCACCGGTGCGCCTATAAAACCCTGCGCATCTCAACAGGTTATTCTGTACAGTGCAGTATTGGAGCAGCGGAGGATTCGAATCACGGGAAAGAATGTTTCTGAGGAGATGAGCATTTGAAAAGATGAGAGTTCGAATTTCAGCTGAGAAGTTTATAGGAGAGAAAATAAGTGATTCAAACAGAAAGATGGACAAAGACGCTTACAGGGATGCAAATGGCTACAGAGCTCAACAAAGTAAAAAAGGAGAAAAGGAGTACATGTTGAGACCGACAGAGAGCATTCGGTCGAGGTCGGTGATAGGGTTAAGAGGTTCCATGATGGGGAAATGGAGAGCAGAGTTGATGGCAGAGAAATTATTGTCGACACTCTGGAGACTAGCAAGGTGAAATGGTCCTTCGAAAGCAAGGAGCCCTATTCGCTAAGGGATGTCAGAGAGATATCAATTGAGTCTCTTGAACGGGGTAATAGATCACATGAAGGTAACGATTCTCATTCTTACAAGGATGGCAGGGAAAGATTGGACAGTAGAGAAAGATCAATCAAGGCAGTTGATAAAGCCAAGAGGCACCATGAAGGGAAGGATTCTCATTCCCTTAAGGACAATAGAGAAATATCAATTGATGTTGTTGATCAAGCTGGTAGGTACCATGAAGGGAAAGATTCTCCATAATGCATTTAAAAGAAACTGGGACTATTGTCCAAGCTTTGGTTGGCTTACATAAAATTTTATCGACAAAGTTGACGTCGCATAAAATCACATCTTCGGCTTTCAATTGAACCTAAATGGCATTTCTAAATTGTCTGAGTTGTGGTGCTGTGGATGAAACCAGTAAAAATTCTGCTTGTATTATAAATGGAAATCCAGTGACCATTTCTGTGGGAAGAAAAGCATAGATACCTGCAGCTACCATATTTCCACCTGCAAATTGATTTCCCATTGGAAAATCTAATGTAATATCCCATTTTGCAATGTCTTTCCTCTGCTCAACCCTATACTCATTTTCTATGGGAAAACATTGCCTCCACATGTAATAACTGCATCATCTAGTTGAAAATTGGTCTTCTTCTGCTAGCAAATGCAGAATGAAGGACTCGTTGTCATTTCTCCCAGAACATTCAAGGTCAGTTTCTTGTAAAACATAGATTGTATAAATTTTGTTAAGATCAAGATAGAAAGCACAAAGGAGAAAATAGGAAATTGGATGCCAAGATGGAGGAGGAACTTACAAATGAGCAAGCAGATCATGGAGCACCTTTTCTTGTTTCAGGTTATGGAAAGGTTCAAGTTTCTTTTTCTAAAAGAAGAAGAGGTGTAGTTTTGAAAAGAAATGGCCCAAATATTTTCAGAGAAAAATGTACATTTCCAACATGTCTAAAAACTAAAATATCTCCAACTTCAATAAACTGCTCAGAAACAAAACTTTCCCAACCATTTGTGAAAATTTCCCACGTCTTATCATAGCACAGGTTCACATGCCACAATTGCCCACTTGGGCCCTATAGTATTGCATCTTCATATGCCCCACATTGCATTCTCTCCACATAATCAGTGGGGACCTCTTGCAATAAACAAAATGCATTGGAAGAATAGTTATTCCCATCAAGATTTTATCCAATTCCAATTCTCAATTCTAATTCTCAAGAATAAACAAAATTGTAATTCTTGATTTCTATGGTTGGAATTCACTAAATTTTGGTGTACACACCTAAAATTAATTTTGGTGCCTTAACCACAAATCGGTGCTACTGTACATATAAGCACACTAGTGCATTTTAGTTACTGCGCATCGGTTCTAGTGTTACAAGTGGACGCACCGGTGCGATGTTATTAAGTGACGCACCGGTGACAAATAAACGCAAATAAAAAAAGAGCAACTCTATTTTTTTTTAGTGAAAAAAAAGCAACAAATTGAAAAATGGGAAGCAAAATATTTTCAAAAATCTAATTTCATAAAATAATTCTTTAAATACTAAGCACTTTTCATTATTTCACTATTTTTGCTAAAATTTTCAGCCAGAGATTTGCAATAGACATACCTGGAGTAGGAGAGCATGAGAGCACTATGGAGAAGCGAAATATGTTGAGATTCAACAAGATGATGAGCTTAGTGGAAAGGGTCGCCTTCACTAAGTGGGTCCGTAGGCTATTTTTGGCGCAAGTCTATTTTTAGACATGGCGATCATATTTCAGAAGTTGCAGGATGCTATTTGTGGATGGTTGTTCAAGTTGGAAAAATAGATGAAATTCTATTTTTAGACATATTGGGCGAAGTCTATTTATAGATCGTCGATCTAAAAATAGATGTGTCAATTATTATTAGCTCTTAATAATAATCAGACATTAAATATCAACTTATTCTCTTGGAGCACTTAATTTTAGTATACAGATTTGGAAAATCAGTTGGCTGAAGGAATTACGCAATTCCTAGGGTTTACTGGTGGTTCATGCATGGTGGACTCAAGTTAGAACTGAAGTGGAAAGTTATGACAGAGTTGGAGAAGTAGTTCATGGAGTTGTATTTAGTTTAACTCAGTTAAACTCAGTTGAGCTAGTTGTGTCTAGTCTAACTGAATGATACACTAGTGAGAGTGGAGTGAATTAATTAGTTAATTAATTCATAAATAATAACTCATTAATCAACTGAACAAATACAACAGTTAACTACAGTGCATGGCAGTTCAAGTGGAGACTCAGTCGAGAGGTAGGTGAAAGGGCAAGATAGACTATCAGTTGTGACTATAGTGATGCATCCAATGTATCACACATCCATTGGAGTTTCCAATGAATATTTCGCAGTCAAGGCAAGGCAGATTCGAGTTCATTCAGGGGTCTTTGTCAGCAGGGATTGTGCAGTAGAGGCAGGCTATCAGGAGGCAAGAAATCAGTGCATGGATTTGCAGATTTCTTCATGATAATGTGTGACGATTGTATTGTACTGAGAGCTTGATGTACTAAGCTTTGTATGAGGATTGTTACATGATCTCTATGATACATAATATATATATAGTTGGAGTTTTTAGCTTCAGGCTTTCCTGTTAAACAACTGTGTTATGTGTGATTGTTTTTATTGTTTCATGTGTTTGCAATTACGTTTTTGATTTCCACAAAAGATTAACAGTGGAAGGATTCTGTATTTAGCAAGAAGTTAAATATTGTTAGATCAGGAGAATCTGGATATATAATGCATATGTTATATAATTTCTACATGGTATCGGAGTAGTTTTAATTATTTGAGGTTGCAATTTGAAGCGAGTTGAGTTTTGTGCTGGTGGAAATTCGAATTTGTTGTAGGAGTTTCGTGGTGCGACAGTTGAGTATAAATTGAAATTTCGTTCAAAGGATTGCGATTGGAGTATGCCCTTGAGGGCAGCTCTAATTACATAGCCTAGAAGGACAGGATGGAGGCGGTGCTTGAAGATAAATATGGGTTGAAGGAGTTCATAGAGAATGACATTTCGAAGCCTACTTCTGGCGATGCAGCATTACTTGACGCATGGCAAAAGAAGGTAGAAAAGACAATAAGAATTCTTTTGGAAGGTGTGAAGGACCGTATTGTGTCTAGCCTTCACGGGAAAGGCACTTCATTTTCGATGTGGAAGGATTTGACAGATTTGTTCCAAAGCATCAGCAACCATAGGAAGTTAGCGCTGAAGGATAAACTCAGAAAAATAAAAATGGAGAAGGGCGATAGTATTCCTAAGTATCTCACGAATTTTTTCCAATGCAGGGATGAGATGGGAAGTGTGGGGATTATAGTTGCAAATGACAACTTGGTGAGCTTGGCTCTCCTTGGATTACCGAAGTGTTGGCATAGTTATGAGGACTCTGTCAATGATCGGGAGAAACTGCTGGATTGGGAGCGACTTTGGTCAGATCTTGTGTAGGAGGAGATAAGGCAGACGGCCAGGGATGGTTCTTCATCGAAGAATTAAGATGAAGAAAATTGAGCTTTGGTTGCCAAAGAAAGGAAAGGAAAAGGGAAGAAATTCCACTCCAAATCTGAAGCTAAAGGCAAGAAGCAAGATTTGTCCAAGGTGAAGTGTTTTCACTGTCACCAGCATGGGCATTTCGCCACTAACTGCCCACAGAAGAAGCAGAACAAGAACGCCGCTGGAGCTACAGTGGGAGAGGCCTTAGCCTCACAATTTGAACTTGATTTCTCCTTGATCGCATGCTTAGTTTCAAGTGCAATGGGATCGGTGTGGTATCTTGATAGTGGTGCGTCTTTCCATGTGACATGAGACAAAGAGTTGTTTAGTGATTTGGAAGAGAAGCATCTCCAAATGCATATAGAGATGGGTGAAGATGGTAGATACAGTGCGACTGGTATTGGGACCATTACCTTTAAGAGGGAGTTAGGTAAACCATTTCTTTTAAAAGATGTTATGCATGTTCTAGGTCTCAAGAAGAACTTGGTCTCGGTAGCGATGTTGGAAGACAAAGGTTATGACGTTGTTTTTAGTGATGGAAAATCCTTCCTTCGACATAAAACAACAGGTCAAACCAAGAGGATATGGATTTGAGTTAAGAATCTCTACAAGTTGGAGGTAGATGGTTGCGCTGCAATGGTGGGCAAAGCAGAAGAAGCGGTGAGCCGAGATGAGGGAGAATTATGGCACCGGAGATTGGGCCATCTTCACCATGGTGCTTTGAAGATTTTGCAGCAGATCTCTACCGGACTTCCCATGGGTACACTTGTGTAGTTAGATCAGTGCAAGGGATGTACTTTGGGAAAGTTTGTGAAGACCACCTTTCATGAGAAGGAGAACCGTGCTTTGGTGATCCTTGAGAAAATTCACACAGATGTGTGTGGACCTTTCTCGGTTTATTCAACATCAAAACACAGGTATTATGTTATTTTTTTTTATGAATTTTCTCGTAGATGTTGGATCTTCTTCATGCAGAAGAAGAGTGAGACATACTCAAAGTTCTGTGAGTTCAAAGCATTGGTGGAGAAAGAGTTGGGGAAGCAAGTGAAGGCTCTACGAAGCGATAATGGTGGTGAATACATCTCGGGCGAATTCAAAGACTTCTGTAGCAAAGAAGGAATTCAAAAAGAACTCATAGCACCTCATAACCCACAACAGAATGGGGTCACGGAGAGGAAGAACAAAACAATCGTGGGTGCTGCACGAGAGATGTTACATGACCAGGGACTACCGATGCACTAGTGGGTGGAAGCATGCAACACTACAGTTTATGTGCAAAACTGTTGTCCTCATAGAGTAATTGGCATGAGTACACCTGAAGAGGCTTTTTTTGGTAAGAAGCCTGATATTTCTCATTTGAAGATTTTTGGCTCATCTGTTTTCATTCATGTGACGAAGGATGCTAGGCAGAAGTTGGAGCTGACTACAGAAGTTGGGATATTTGTGGGGTACATAGAAACACCCCATAATTATCATGTGTATTTTCCAGACAGTCGAATGACTGTGGTGTGACAGTATATAAAATTCAATGAGGAGAAATCCATGAAGTTGTCGCTTGAGAGGGAGCTACACTTGCATGCAGAGGAGGAACTACTTGTTCCCAAAGATGAGCCTCTAGATGTGGATCAGCCACAGGAGGAGATTCATGGAGTGGAAGAGTCCACTCATGCAGAACCAAACATCGGAACTGGTTGAAAGTGTACCACAGAAGCTGAGAGAATGAAGCTTGATGTGGCACAAAATGTAGGAGTCCCTACATCACAACACAGACAAAGATAGTCACCTGACCGATTTACTGGATACATGGCTCTCATGAGCAAGTGTATCATGATAGAGCCATCTTCTTTTGAAGAAGCAATGTAGGAGCCCACATGGGTAGATGCCATGGTGGAGGAGTATGACTCCATTGTCAAAAACAGTGCTTGGGAGATTGTTCTAAGGCTGGTGGGTAAATCAGTGGTAGGCTCGAGATGGATCTACAAGGTAAAGAAAGCTGTTGATGGGAGCGTTGAGAAGTATAAGGCAAGATTTGTTACTTGGGGTTTCTCATAGATCGAGGGGATTGATTATGAAGAAACCTCTGCACCTGTCGCACGGTATTCTTCCATACGGACCATCCTTTCTCTCTCAGCGTAGATGGGTTGGCACATTCATCAGATGGATGTGAAGATTGTGTTTCTTAATGGGATCATTGAGGAAGAAGTGTACATTGAGTAGCCTGAAGGATTCAAAATCTTCAGCAGTGAGTCTCATGTGTGCAGTCTCAAAAGAGTGTTGTATGGGCTGAAACAAGCACCTCGTGCTTGGTACACTTGGATCGACAGCTATTTCACCAGACTTGGTTTCGCCAAGAGTGAGGCGGATGCAAACCTATACCAAATTGTGGTGGAGGGTAAGCTTTTAATCATTGTGCTTTATGTTGATGATTTAATACTAACTGGTGATGAGCAGTTGATACACTCATGCAAGGCAGATCTTGCAAAGGAGTTTGAGATGAAGGAATTGAGCCTCCTTCATTATTTCCTAGGATTGGAAATCTAGCAGTGGGAAGGTGAACTGTTTTTTTCTCAAGGCAAGTATGCTCGAGAGATACTGGAGAAGTTTCACATGCAAGGCTACAAGCCTATCGACACTCCTCTTCCTGGCAGTTGGAGGAAAGAGGATGCTACATTGGCAGAGGTAGTGGATGTCATTGTTTATCGACAATTGGTTGGTTCGCTTATGTATTTAGTTAATACAAGACCAAACATATGCTATGCGATAAACCATATTTCACAAGCGATGGTTAAGCCTACCAAGCTCTTTTGGAAGGCAGGCAAGCATGTCTTGAGGTATCTCAGGGGCACATCTAAGTATGGATTATGGTACAGAAAAATGGATGAGGTGGAGTTGCATGGCTTCACTGATGCAGATTGGGCAGGCAGCCCAACAGAGAGAAAGAGCACATCAGGAGGGATTTTCAGTATCGGATCTACAGCAGTTTCTTGGTATAGTAGGAAACAAATATCCATGGCACTCAATTCAGTGGAAGCAGAATACATGGTAGCAAGTCAAGCTGCATGTGAGGCCATCTGGATGAGGAAGGTTTTGGTCAGTTTGTTCGATTCTCATTTAGATCCTACAGTGATACATTGTGATAACAGAGTTGCATTAAACTCTTGATTAATCCTATGTTTCATGATAGATCTAAACATATTGATATCCAATACCATCATACCAGAGATTGTGTGCAGCGGAAGATCATGTTGCTTTAGTACATTCCTACGGAAGATCAGGATGTAGATATTCTGACGAAGGCATTCACCAGGAGAAAATTCGTATACCATAGAGATAGGATCGAGGTGAAGGATAATCCCTATCTTGTTGAGAGGGAGTGTTGAGATTCAACAAGATGATGAGCTTAGTGAAAAGAGTCGCCTTCACTAAGTGGGCCCGCAGGCTATTTTTGGCGCAAGTCTATTTTTAGACATGGTGATCATATTTCAGAAGTTGCACCAATGTATATACACTCATTTCAGTTTATTTTTATGTTTGTAGATGGAAGGTGAAGAAGAAGAAAAAAATCAACACCATGAACAAAACATTCCTGAAAATAACCCAAGTCATGGAAGTAGCTCTAGCAGTGACAACATTTCAAGCGAAGAATGATAATCACTATGTTTGGATATCAAAGCAAGGCATTGTTTTTTTGAAATATGTCTATGAAATCAGACATTTTGTTTAATTTAATGGACATAGTGTCCCAATTGAAAGACAAAGGGATACCAATAAATGTTCCATTTTGTATAACAAAGATTGTCTTATTCATATATAAATATAATAAAATATGTTTTAATTTATTCTATTGCGTTCTCCATTGTCGTTCTCAAATTTACTAATAAAAATTTAATTCATATGAATATTGTTATAAGATATACATGTGTCGACTTTTGATGAATAATGAATTTTAAAAAACCACAATAATTATGATATGATATAAAAAATTAATCCAAACATCACATTCAAATGCATTAATAAAAATTTAATTAATATGAATATTGTTATAAGATGTGTCGACTTTTGATGAATAACGAATTTAGAAAAATCACAATAATTGTATTGTCACAGGTTGATGTTTCTAAAAAATAAAAAATAAACACTAGTGCGTGTCAGGTACTGTACACTGGTGCTTTTGTATGCTAAAGCACACCGGTGTGTTTCTACGACCTATGGACACCACACAAATACCAAAACCAATTAAAAATTTTGGTGCGTTTGTGCGATACTGCGCACCAGTGCTTTTATGTGAGACTACGCACCGGTGAATTTGTAGGATGTATGGACACCGCACAAATACCAATACCAATTATAAATATTAGTGTGTTTTTTTGATACGGTGCACTGGTGCGTTTATATAAGTCTACGTAACGGTGCATTGAGATGACCTATGGGCACCACAAAAATCCCAAGACCAATTGGTACGGCCTTGTGCATTGTATCACCAACACTGTGCCCAGTGTTGTTTTATACCCTGACGGCCATGTGCAGAAACCTTTGAACACCCCGGGGCCACCATCTAGATGACACGCACCAATGCGTTGAAACCTTAGTAGTGCACCGATGAAAAAACATCCGTAATAACCTTCGGCTGCCCAGTTTTTTTAGTTGTGTTGAATTTTCGTTAAACGCTCTGCCAAAACCTCCATAACCATAAACGAATGTTGCAGCAAATGTTTTTTTGAAGATTTTGGCCAATTTTATAACACTAAAAACCTCCTTTATAACCTCCACTAGAGGGTCTTTTCCTTGTAGTGAAGTTAGCCATTGCAACCTGGTGTGGTGGGAAGCTCTACCAAAAATTGTTTTGAAGGTTTTTTAGAAGGTAATAAAACCCTTTCTAAAGAAGCTCTAGTGGATTTTTTTTATATTTATATACTAGTGCTTATGATAAACATACAAGACATTCAAAACCTTGATAAATATTTCAACTAAATCCCAGTCAAGTCCATTATTAAGGTTTGGATTAGGGAGGTCAAGGAGAGATATAAATAAATACCCATAACCTGAAAAAAAAAAGAAGGGTTTTTCTTTATTTCATTTAAAGAATAAATTGACTATGTTAACCATATCTCTTGAGGCCCTTGGATTCATATAACACTTTAGTAGTTATGTCTATGTGCACTACAAACTATTTTATTGAACGTGATGTTTAACTCCACTGTCCATCTAGGTGGAGTTTTTATGCCTACAAATGTTCTTCTAGATGTTTGAGGGCCATATTTCAGTATAGTACATGCAATTGTATATCCATGAGCATGGAAAATTTTGGGGGCTAATATTCGCAAGTGGGCTAGTTTTTCATGTTTTTTTCAAAAAAAAGATTCATTAATTTCTATTTTTTCTAAATTTGTTTCACCAAAATTTTATAGTATAAAATATTTTACCATTAAAATTGCTAAAATTTTAGGTAGAGAATATACAAAGTTATTAGAAATTTGAATATTTTTACATAAATATCACCAAACATTGCACAAACTGCATATCATGGACTAGTGAGATTCGCTAAGGATTATAAACATTAAGATCAATTTCCGTTCTTAAAATTTTCCCTGTGCATGAGCCAACTTGCATTTCTAACCCCAGGCCCCCAAAGAAGAGACAATCTCAAGTTTATTCTATCAAAATGCTTGAAAGAAAATTTTTGTATCTAGATTAACATTAAAGTGTGAAAAGTAACTTGTGAGGTATATTAACCTTTGAAACAACTACTTTGGATTACAAAGCCCTACCAATGGTTAAATTTAATTCAAATCCCACTTAAGGAAATGATTGTCCTCAACCTCAATCCCCTCATGATCTACACCTCCATTTTTTAATTCTTTGATGGATTTAGATGTTGAGGAAGTTCCTAAAGGTCCATATGTGTAAATATTGGGTACACACTACTTATGGTATGTCTAATGGATGAAGGAATGCAATATTTGATAAAATAATAGAGAATCTCAACAATATGATTACCAAGATGAAGGGTAAGTGCCTTCTTGTGGACTATTTGTTGAATTTGTCCATAAAGTTGCAAAACATGAAGTAAAGTGAAATGACAGGACATTAGTACAATGAAGAAGTGTATAGGTTGTTCATAAGATATGAACATAGTGGTGTGGCTTATTAGATTGTTGTTATGTATATCAATGGAATTTGATGGTTACTAAAATGAACTCGCTCATATACCATTTGAACAACAAAAGGAATAGAAATAGTTAATTTTATTAGGGTTTCAATGGTTTGGTGTTGTTCATGTTTATTAGCAATAGTTTTTTTCTTAAATTTCTTTTCTAAAAACATAGTTTTCATGTGGTGGGCCTAAGGGGCTACTGGAAAACATAGTTTTCATGTGATGGTTGTAAGGGGTTACTCCCACTTGTTCTCGGACTTGAGAGTGCCTTAAAATGGATGAAAATGGGTTAAATGTTGATTTTACTAACTCAACATTTGCTTAGGTTATTCACAAAGGTAGCCATTGCAACCTCATGGGGTGGGGAGCTCTACCAAAATGTATTTGAAGGTTTTTCAAAAGGTAATAAAATCCTTTCTAAAGAAGCTCTGATGGAAAAAAATATATATTTATATTCTAGTGCTTATGATAAACACACAAAGCATTCAGACCTTGAGAAAATTTTCAACTAAATCCTAGTGAAGTCCATTTTTAAGGTTTGGGTTAGGGAGGTCAGGGATATATATAGATAAATACCCATAACTTGAAAAAAATAGGTTTTCTTTATTTCATTTAAAGAAAAAACTGACTATGTTGACATTATCTCTTGAGGTCCTTGGATTTACATGGAACCTTAGTAGTTCTGTCTATGTGCACTATAGACTCTTTAATTGAGCATGATGTGTAACTCTTGTGTCCTCCTAGGTGGAGTTTAAAGGCTTACAAATGTTGTTCGAGACGTTTGAGGGCCATATTTAAATATAGTACATGTAATTTTGTATCCATGAGCCAACTTGCATTTTTAATCATAGGTCCCTAAAGAAGAGATTATCTCAAGTTTATTCTATCAAATTGCTTGAAAGAAATTGTTTGTATCTAGATTAACATTAAAGCGTGAAAAGTAACTTGTGAAGTATATTAACCTTTGAAACAAATAATTTGATTCCAAAGTCCTACCAATGATTAAATTTGATTCACATCCCACTTAAGAAAACCTTTGTCCTCAACCTCAAAATCGGCATGATCTACACCTCCATTTTTGAATTCTTAGATGGATTTAGATGTTGAGGAATTTTTGAAGTTCTTGAAGCTCCATGTGCTTATATATTGGGTACACACTACTTTTGGTATGTATAATGGATGAAGGAATGCAATATTTGATAAAATAATGTAGAAGCTCAACAACATGATTACCAAGATGAAGGGTAGGTACCTATCTGTGAACTATTTGTGATGCCAAATACCCTTGATTCCATAGAAATTAGCCCTTGTGATGCAATATTTGGTAAAACTAATAGAGAAGATCAACAATATGATTAGCAAGATGAAGGGTAAGCACCTTCCTATGGACTATTTGTGATACCAAATACCCTTGTTGCCCAAACAGATGCCAAATACCATTGGTGCCACAAAATATATTCCTTGTGATGCAATATTTGTAAAATAATAAACAAGCTCAACAAGATGACTACCAAGGTGAAGGGTAAGTACCTTCTTGTGGACTATTTGTGATGCCAAATAACCTTGTTTCCCAAAAAAATGCCAAATGCTCTTGCTTCCAAAACATATGCTAAATACCCTTGTTGTCATAGAAATTAGCCCTTGTGATGCAGTATTTGATAATATACTAAAGAAGCTCAACATATTGATTACCAAGATGAAGGGTAAGTACCTACTTGTGTACTATTTTCAATGCCAGATACCCTTGTTTCCACGGAGATTAGCCATTTAGAAACCCTTATGGCCATAAATAGATGAATGTTGCCTCATTGATTTTATGAGGAAGTAAATTGTTTTCCCAATAGAAAAGAGTCAGTTCCTTCCTCTTCCTTATGGTCTAGGGAGCTCCTTCCCCTCTACAAACAACATCATCAACATCACAATCGTCCAACAAATGTGACTACCCTTTCATACCTAAATAGGAAATGACTCTCAAACTTGAAATCAAAGAAGCCAAGAAAATCATAGACATAACCCCTAAATGGGGGATCATTAGGTGGCTCTAAAACATTTACAAAAAAAAATTCTACGCTCTCTCCCAATAGAATAGAGGTGAAGGGTGAGCTATGGCCTTATTGTGTGATTAGTATGGATTTATTCACACAACTACTGAGATTTTCCATTATACCAAAACCCGCAGGATGTAAACTTCCAAACCATTATCATTATCTTTTTTAGTGGTCCCAGGATCGATCCCAGAGTGGAAGTTAGTCCACGTGATTGATTCCCAATGATGTAAGTGTGAAAATCCAAGACCCCCCTCAAACGCAAATCGGGGAATTGAACCTGGGCCAAGGCTCTGATACTGTGTTAGGTTTTCCATTACATCAAAACTGACAGGACTTAGTAAACTTCCAAACCCTTATCATTACCTTTTTGTGTAGTCCCAGGGTGGATCCCAGAGTGGCGGTTAGTCCACGTGATCGATTCCCAACGAAATGAGTGTGAAAATCCAACAACAATAATTCTCTTAGGTTAATTGAGAAGACAATTTCATTATAAACACAATAAAAGACTCAAGGTTGGACTAACTATCACAAGAATCAATCATAAGACATTTAAAGACTTTAAAGAAGTCATATTTTGCAAATCTGACAGTGATACTATCTCACTGCATCAACTAACATCCAGCGTTGAGAGCTTTGTGAGCTGCCCCAACCCTGCACTAGAGCTTCCTGCATCTGCAAACATTAAACGTCTCCAATGAATTCAAATGTTCCAAACCTAACAACGTTTGTATCTGGATGCATCCACTAACATTTAGTATTTGTTGGATAGCCAAAGAATTCAATCACACAATAACACAAGTGTTTTACACACAAAACAATGAGCTACGACTCTTCAATTAATTTCAATCACTCTGAATTACAATCTCTGAATACAATGAACCCTGTGATGGGTATTTAACCTAAATTGACATGCAGACACTCTCACATAATTGTACTTGATCAACTCACTTAACTCACTCTCTAACTCACTCACCAAATCTATCTATAAATCAACTCAGCTAATTTACTTAACTGTTTGTCTAACAATGCATGCAGGAAGTAATTATATATTTTAACACTCCCCTTAATTACGACCGCTAAACTAAAACATATATCATAACAACTCAAACACACCTGTTAGTCTATGTCTCAGCTAGGCTTACAACACCCAAGTTTCTTTTGTGAAACTCAAACAAATCTACTACTGCTAATGACTTAGAGACTTAGATTTCCACGACGACGACTTCGGACATTTTGAAACATCATTTAGAACACTTTTCACCACTCTTTGCGCTTCGGAGCTTTTCATGACTTCAGATGGTTTTGGAATTAATTTCAACACCCTCTCAACAATCTTATCCATAAGCTCCTCATTGAGATCATCCCTGAAAATTCCATTTAGAAAAGAGTAAAATAATTTAATAAGCAGTGAGAAATACCTACTCTAATGACATGTATTCCAACAAATTGAAAACAGCACTTGAGGGATGGGAAAGGTCTGAGCTTTGCAATGACACAAGGATGCTCATGGAAAATATCATAAGAATTCTTACCCGGCATTCATTGGCAGCATGAAATCATCTGATTTTGGGACTTCGGCAAGAGCGCATTTCCATCTTTCAATAGTCTCTGTGTTGTGTCGCTGTTTCTCTCGGTGGGAGAGCAGGGTTCCAATGTAAACTCCATCCAGATCGGAAGGCTCCACTTTATAGAAAACGGGTAAAATGATACCCGTGGCCATTGTCATGAGAAAGAGCTCATCCATGCAACAAGAAGATTCCAGAAATCTGGGAGAAAATATAACGATATTCACAGACGCGAATTGAATAGGCACCTCTATTTGAGTTTCAATCTTGAGTGCCCCCACCAATTCAGGCTTATCCAGAAACACTCGTAATCCACGGGAAACAAGGCGATCGTAGAGAGGCTTGGCGAATTCCTCCTTCGTGTCTGGCCCCCGATGACTCAAGAAAACATGGTAATCGCGAGGAGGACAGGTTTTGAAGACGTTGTCAACTACATTATCCAAGAGCACCTCCTCGCCCCTAAATATTCAAGCAGAGTGTAAAATAAGCAGTGAGAAACGTATTTATATATATGTAAGTCACAAGGGTCAGAAACCCCTGTACAATCGATCGAATTTAAAACGATCATCAAGGATTCGAATAGTAGGAAATGCTCACCCATTGCTCTCCTCCAGCTTGATACCACTTAGATTGGAAACCTGGAACAGAGCGTCTCTCCAAGCCTGAATAGTTTGCGACTCGTGTCGTCCTTTGTCCTCATGGCCATGCAGCAATTGAGCATATGATCCCTTATCATCTTTGCCCGTAAACCAAAGGTTTGACTCCATAAAATACGGGGAGAATAGGCGCCTCCGACTTTGTCATCTGAATGAGCGTATCCATGCACCATTCCCAATGAGCATAGTTTGGAGAAAATATGACGATCTGGAGAGAGGCTAGTGAAATTGCATCTTTCATTCGAGATGTAAACTTCTCTTCATATCATCCAGAAAAACATCCAATCCACGGAAAATAAGACGACTGCAGAGAGCGATGGCGAAGCCTCTGGTTTCCTCCTCATAATGGCTAACAAATATGTCATAATGGACATCTGGAGTCGACGCCGACACAGAGCCATAGGCAGTGGAGGAGGAAGCAATGTCATCGTGATGAGAGGTGGTTGTTATTTTTGCCATAGAAATTGGAAAGAATAGACGGATAGAAGAAAATTTGAAATGATAATGACCATGCGTGTAGTTAGATCGCTGGAGAAATGTGTTGTAGGCGACTGTATTAATCTCTGGCAATGGTTTTAAAAGTCCTGGGGTAGCGTCATATTGGTTCTAATGGGCGTCCTCTATATGTTGGGTGTCTATGGTTGGATTTAAATGATACACATCCGAATATACAAAACACTAGGTCCGAATATACAAAACACTAGGTCTTTAGTGCTATTTTCTTGATGGGATTCCGATGATGGTAACATACTGTGGGATTACGTGATTGGCGAAAATATAAAAATAGAGGTAGATTAATTTACTCAGCCCTGGGATTTAAGCTTCTGTGTCATTATTGTTTTCTAAAATGTATTTGGCATTGGAAAAAAATAAATGTTCAGTAAATTTTACATGTAAATGTTTAAATTAGTTATAATAAATTTTTGACTTAGTGCAATGTAGGTTTAATGCAGAGGAAGCCAATGAAACTTAAATATTTAAGTTATTTATCATAAATGATTTATTTATAAAAGTATAGAATAAACTATTCTATCATAAATTCTTTATTTATAAAAGTATAGGATTAATGCAGAGAAAGTCAATTACAATTACCCCAATTTAAATTTTTGCAATTGCTTGTTAAATTTTTTGTTGAATCACTTTTTTTTTTAAATAATGTAAAGAAATCTTTAAAAAATAAGTTGTTATTTATCTCAATTCTATTAATAAATCATTTTATCATTTGTTTTTCATTGCTTGTTTTATATTGCAGGTATATATTGTAAATTTGTTATTCATCCCAAGCTCGCTTATAAATACTTTTTTATGTCATTTTTCTTATTTTTTTTCTTTTCTATATATATATTATAAATATTTCTTTTTACCATTGTTATTTTCTTTTCTAGGTAGATATTATGATTTTGGATATGTTTTGATTTAAAACTTTTTTGTTTTTGTTTTTTGGGTTGTTTAACAAGTTTTCATTATATTATCAAAGAGAAACTGAGTACAAAATTCATTTCAACAAACCTTTTTCTCTTATTCTGAACAGACTTTTTGAGTTGAGGGATTTGAGGAAAACAGAGACACATGGTGTCAACCTTTATTTCCGATTGGCCTATTAGTCATACCATACATAAACAAAATTAAACATAAAACATAGCAACAATCAACATATTAAGGAGGCAGGTTGGGAGGAAAGACAGGAGGGGCAACAAAGTAGCCTGCATGTTCATGCATGTGGTAGTCTATGTGTTCCACCCTTGCTTCCAGAATGCGAAGGTGGTCATTGGTGCGCCGATGTTGTCATCAGAGGCTATCCAGGTTGTCCAAGATTTCATTCTGAACATCTTGAAAATCATTGGTGTAGGCTACCAATTTATTTCGATCCTCATAGCGTTGTTCCTGCATGATGTCAATACTCATTTGAATATTGTGTAGCTGGGCTGCTAGAGATTCCAAGGTAGTTGGCACAATCACATGGCCCAGGTAGCGGGCAAGGTAAATTCCATCATCCTCTGACGTTTCCTTGTTGGCCACATTCTCTGAGGACAAGTGGTTTCCCTCGTTATGCCCTTTTCACTCTTCCTAACAAAGAGTTGCTCCCCTCTGTTGAGGATGACCCCTCTGTTGCGGCATGGAGGTGGACCAAGGAAAACTGAAGGCGAGCAAGGCAGGACTACCATGCCCATAAGAGCCTAAATGAAAACTTGCATGGGGCTTGCAGAAAGACCTCCCCTTCGACAAGAAACACCAATTGGTACATAAGCGCACAAGATAAATGAAATCATAAAATGAATTACTAGACCCAAAGATGTCGTGACTGGAAACGCTCTGCCAATTCTTTCGTCGTTCGTCGGCACCACCCCAACTTGTGCCCACGTAGAATGCACCCCGCCAGACTAGGAACGAGTCACGCACCGAGCCATAGAGAGTGAGGGTGAGAACCAACACTATGCAAATGGCTCCATCATGGAAAGAGCCAAGCCAAAGAAATCTCCACTGAATCTTAAACCTAGAAAAAAACCGTGTGCGGGGTGAGTAGCATCTAGGATGAAGAAGACTAACCAACACAAAATTATATTGAGTGTTGAGGCAAGACCTCTCCCCTGTTGACAACAAAAATTGATCGACAAACAGACCAGAGTGCCCAAAAGGAAGGCTCGACACCTCGGGCACCTTTGACGTGTCGGGATCCCATGGACGATCCCTGTCCAAGACTTCCCCTTGTTCTAGATTATCCCATTCCCTGCATTCCTCGCTTTCCCGATGTCGTGATCTCGGAAGGGCAGTCCAGAGCATAAACCCAACTCCCTTTGCAACCTCCCACTTCATCGCTCGAAACACCACATCGACAAAAATCCTGTGTCGAGGCGGGAATATATCATCACCGTGAGTGAGAGTATTGTCTGTCTGCAGGCACTTAATGCCTGCCTTGCTCATTATGGCACATTGAAGGGGTTTGTGGAGGCCAGGTAGGCTCCGTACTAGCATGTGTTGTACTAAGTAACCACCCTCATTGGGGAGCTGTGATTTGAAACTTAAAATTACGAAATATAATTAAATTTTTTATGATTTGAAAATTAAAATAAAGAGATTTTATATTAATTATGTTATCAGGTGGTTTTAATATGTCTTATTGTTTTGTGATTTGAAAATTAAAATTAAGAAACATAATTAATATATTTTTGATTTGAAAATTAAAATTAGAAATGTAATTAATATTTTTTTGTAAAAGTTCAGGGTGAAAGTTTTGGATCCATTCCAATTTCAATCAAGTAAGATGGAGGCATTAGTAGCACTTTTACTACTATTTTGAATGCATGGGAATCACATATGACAAAAACCCTTTTATCAAGCACTCAATGGTGACCACTACCCACTGAGTAGATGATGATCGAGTGCATATTGCAAAGAAGATGGTCAAGTGCATTGTTAAGGCACTCTTATATGTTAAGTCATTGGTTCAATTCTCATCGCCCTATTTCGGTGTTATTCTTGGACATGACCATGATGTAGCGTCATTAATGCTGAACTTACAGAAAAAAATGGTAAAAAAATATAAATACTTTTAACATAAATCTCAAATTTCGATTTTCCCTAATAGGGTGGGTTCACAAGGGAGGGGTGAGCCTACCACTCTATTGACAACATGAAAATTAATTTTCAAGGGGCAAAGTTTGTCCTCAACATGCAAGAGCATGTTGTAACACCTCCACCACCACATTTACCCACTTTTACAAGCCCTCCAGGTAAATGTGAAGCGAAGTGCCACTATGACATGACCTAACCTCCTAGTTCCAGTTAAGGAAGTGGGGCCTACAACTAAAACTAATTGACCACAAATTGACATCATACATGGATTACATATCACCCTGGAGTTGAAGAAACACCTAAGGTGTTCAATCCCTATGATCAGTAGTTCCTAAATTTTGCTCAAAATTCAAAGTTACAGGATCAGGTTGAAACCAAGATGGTTGCGTAGATCTCGTTTTCTTGATTCCGGCGTCGTGAACGGTTCGAAAATATGATGTCGTATGAGAGATATATCACGTTCTGATCGAAATGCCAAACAGGTAAATTTTCAATAGTTTGACCAGGTTTGACTAGGATGCAAGGTTATTCCTTTTCTCCAGGAAAATCAATGGAGGAAAAGTGTATGTTTTCTATTTTAAGTTACAGTGGGGAGAGCCAATCAGAGGCTGCCACATGGCCCTGAAATAGCACAATAAAATTTTGGTTGGAGGTCGCATGAATCGACCCCCGAACGTCCTGCTGAGTACACACACTTCTAACCACCCGAGCTATACGTTGTGACTTAACCTCTAAGGTCGTGGGATATATTTAAGTTTTATTGTAGTGGCAATCGGGGGTTGGGAACTGCAGGCGGTAACAACCCGCCAGTGGTCCCCGGTGCAAATCACATGTTAAACGTTAACTCCAACAAACTGCGGATAAACAATAACCGACAACAGTCTCCACCAACGGTTCTGGGTATACATCACATTACAATGGTTTAATGTAACCACCGAAACCACCGCTCCGTGGTCTGTGCAAACCCATGACTTCAACTGCAGTTACAACCACAAGTATATATGCCTAGCTCCGCTCGACAGTTATGGTTTGTAATCCGCAGTTTGGGGTTGGCATGTGGCCACCCCAACCACTAACTTTTAATGAAATAGTTAGTTTCAGTGGAACATTTTGATAGCATGCCTTTATTGGCAGAATTAACTATTTGAACTCCACTTTTAGTGGAGCTTTTCTAGGTGAAATTAGGCAAAAGAGTAGGAGACTCAATTTTCGCCCATTCTGAGTGAATGAAGAGTCATTTTTGACTAATTGGAGCATTTTGGAGCCATTGGTATAGATAAAACAACCATTAGAGCATTGTAACTACATGTAATAGCAAAATTTTGAGCATAATGAAAGATGGACATGCCTTTGGGAGTTGGACCAACAGATGTAGCATAGGAGGGGTGAACTGCTTCATCATGCCTACTATGTAAATTTCATGTGGTGACTAATTTCTCCATTTTACACTATTTTTCAGTGTTATTTAAGCTTATTTCATGCTTCTAATTAACTAAAAATCATCTACAATTCATGGAAAAACTACTCAATCCTTATGAAAACTAATGAACCAATTATGCACATGTTTTTAAACTAATAAGACACTTAGCACAACAAAAATAATACAGTCATTTCAGATCACCCTGAGCTAGAACTTTGTTGCACTAACCTAGACTCCCAACCGCACCCATGACATTACTTCCATGTGGTTGTGAGCCTCCGATTGCACTCACAAACCTTGTTCCATGTGGTTGGGACCCAAATTTCCCATTTTAGAGGGTGTGGTCCCATGATCTGGGCCACAATTCCAAGCCAGCCTCCACACCACTGCCCAAAACTTCTTGATACTTCTTAGAATGATAAATGACATAATGACAAGGATAAACATACAAACTTGAGTTAGAAACTTGACCTATACTGACCAGAACATACTATGAATTTCATCAAACACATGTTAAACATCTATGTTATAGGTCATGAATCCATATATGAGTGTGAATCTTTATTCTTTAGCTGGAAATCATTGAGAATGTATAAGGCCCTATCAAGTAGCTACAACCACACTTGTTATCCCATGCATTCATTAACCATTCATTAACTTATCAAAGCATAATAAGAGGCATATTCGAAGTACATCATAAACCATGCTTATAACCAACAAATAACCAAAATATTAACCATGACAAAATAGCCATCAAAGTCACATAACAACAAGTATAAATTCTCATAGGGTATAATAGAAGAATAACTCTTATTACTATATGAAAAATCCAACCAAGTCAGGGACTTACACGTACTACCACCCGACCATAGATTAAGCTAAACTAAATATTTATTTTAGCCAATAACCCTCTTGCCATATTTCAAGCATGAATGTGAGATCTCATGGGATAAACCAAGACGTAAACAACCAAGGGAATCTAGAGGTTAAACCACCTCCACCCTCAAACTACCACGATCTCACCAAAACCAGTCAAGAGATCACAAAACCTAAACAAGCTTGGATGCCTCAAAATTCCTTCACCATACCTTGAGGAATTTACCTATCTCCACCCACATATTGAGGGCTTCCGGAATAAAACCATCTCTACTCCAAATCCTTGTGAATTTTCCTAAGACCGCCTCACCCAGTATAAAAACCTTCCAACAATCTAAATATCAACCAAGAAATGAATCCCATAACACCATGGTTATCCATGAAATGACAAGGCAAGATTGAAACCACTGTCATATCCGAAAAAAACCCATGTCAATGACAAAAAATGAACCAAATAAACTAATGCATGTATCATACATTCACATAAAAACTAGGAAATTACACATGCAACCTATTATCTACAAAATATTCTCGTTGAAATTGTCAATCCAGCCTTCTCCTTTCATTCCTTGCTTGTCCTTTTCCTTCTTTATCCAATCCAAGTGAATTCCCAAGTGCTCTAAGAATACTCCAATATTGATCTAAGTGTGCAAGAGTACGAGAGAATGAGATAATAGAAGAGAGCTCCAAAATTGAATTGAAAAAAGGTTGTGAACTGATCCTCAAAATCCTTTTTATCATTGAGGCCTCTATTTTCTTCATTTTCCTTCATTTTTCCTTCAATTTCTCTCTCATGAAAATTTGTGTCTCATCACCTTCTTTTTCTCCTATTTTCCTTTATTTTCATAAATAATTTCCAATTAATTCCTCTTTGCCTTTGCTAATTTATTTAACCATAAATAAACCAAAAGTGATGCCCGCTATAGCGCTTTTCCCAACATTTAGCTTGGAATACGTGTCCCATGACCTTGGTCTTATTTTTCTTTTATTAACCTTTATTACATGATTTTTTAGCCTAGGGATGTTACAAACCCATCCCCCTTGGGGGAACAACGTCCTTGGTGTTCTATGGCACCTATGACCAACAAACCACTGAAAACAAAACATATTTCCTATTGAGATTTATAACACAACGCGATGCAATATTTACAATGAACAACTACTGCAAACCATGACCAAAATGACAATCATGAAAATCTTACTACTTATTGGAGCTTTATAACACAACTCATCATGGTATTTACAACAACATCAATATACATATACATATACCAAAAAATCATTTGCTTGACCCAATAAATAATGAAGGATACGAAGCCCAGATATGATTCACCATCTCCCATGTAGCTTCATCGCACCAAATGTGCTTCCACTGCACTTTAACTTGTGTGATTGCTCAGTTTCGGAGCATGAGTTGTTTCCATTGTAATATGAATTGTGATTCTAGTTGGAATTCTCCCTCTAGCTCCACCTACAATAAAAACCAGGCAATCACATGATCAACATCCTAGACATACCTCTTAAGCAATGGAACATGGAAAACGTCATGGACTTTCATTGTCGAAGGTAGTTCAATTATGTAGGCCATTGGTCTAATACTCTCAAGGATCTCGAAAGACTCGCAATATCGAGGTACCAACATGGCACATGATCTAATCCTCAAGGAACTCCTCTTGGGATTGATATTCAAGTACACATGATCCCCAACCTGAAGCTCCTTAAATACCCTATGATAATTTGCATAACTCTTTTTCCTAACTTTTGTTGCCTTCAAATTCCTTTTAATAACCCACATTTCCTGTTCCATCTCTGCCAACATGTCTGGTCCAATCAACACCTTATTCACTGGATCACTACAACTGATAGGAGTATTACAAATCCACCCATAAAGTGCCTAAAAAAACTCATCTTCAAGAAATCTTGATATCCAATATTATAAGAAAAATATACTAGTGGAAGATACTCTTCCCACTTCTTTTGCTGATGCATGGCATACATCCTCAACATGTACTCAACCCTCTATGTATTTGCATCTATATACGGATGATAAGTTTTACTGAAAGCCAACTTTGTCCCCAATACTTGCAAACAACTATTTCCAAAACTTGGAAGTGAACTTGGCATCTCTATCGAATACAATCTTCTTAGGAGCACCATGTAACCTCACTATGTCCCTAATGAAAATTTGAGCTACCTTACTAGCTGAATTTGTATATTTAACTGCAATGAAGTTTGTTACCTTACTTAACTTATCAACCAAAACAATAATAGAATCATGTTGTCTCAATTTCCTCGACAAACCTGTAATGAATTCCATGGAAATGACCTTCCATTTCCACTCTGGAATCAAAATCAACTATAGTAACCCACCTGGATGCTTACACTCTGCTTTTACCTACTGAGAATCCAAACATCTCACAACAAAGTCATCCACCTCTTCTTCAATTTCAATGAATGATAGATTTGCTTAACTGCTATCAATGTATTTTGATATCTTGGGTGACCTAAATATGGTTTAGCATGAAACTCCCTCAAGATAATCTTCTTGAGATCAATGTAATATGGTACATAATTCATGTCCCTGAATCTAACCAAGCCATATGTGCTATGAGATGATACTCCTCGACCCTATCACCTTTACCATACTGTTGTAACCCATGCCTCAATTGCTGATACCTATCATCATGTTATCCTACATGTAAGATTTGATCCTGTAAATATGTCCCATAATAACTCACTGTTGAAATATGATTTTCTTGCACTCTTCTACTAAGAGCATATGCAACCATGTTATCCTTTCCATTAATGTACATGATCTCAAAGCCAAAATCACTAAGAGTAGACAAGCATCTAGCTTTCTTGGCATTCATATTATGTTAATACAATAAGTACCTCAACCCACTATGATCACTCATCAGAATGAAGCATCTTCCAAAAAGGTAATTCCTCCACATCTTGAATGTGTGAATGACAGTTTCCAACTCAAGACCATGTGTCACATAGTTATGCTCACGCTCATTCAACTTCCTTGACTCATAACATACCACTTTTCCTTCCCACATCAAGACTCCACCAAGTCCTCTATTGCAAGCATATTTACAAACCACAAACTCTTTATTAGGATCTGTAATCTTCAGAACCAAATCATTTGTGAGTAAATGCTTCAACTTCTCAAAACTAGTTGCACACTTCTTAGTCCATTCAAACTTCTTCCCTTTTCGTTGCAAAGATGTAATAGGATAGAAAATCCATGAGAAATTCCTAATAAAATTTCTATAATAACGCGTTAGTTCCATGAATGATATCAACTCATCCACATTCCTAAGAGCTCCCCATTCCTTGATAGCTCTTAATTTTTTTAGGTCCACTTCTATGCCTTCCTTGGAACAACATGTCTCAAGTAATGAAATTTTGTCTAAAGTAAATTTCATTTACTAAACTTGGCATAAAACGGATGCTCTCTCAACGATATTAACATTTTTTTTAGGTTATCTGCATGCTCTTCCTCATTATTAGAATATATCACTATATCCTCAATGAATATTATCACAAACTTGTTCAAATAATTAGGACACAACACACTAATCATCAAACACATGAAAGTAGTTGGAGCATTAGTAAGACCAAACAAAACTACTACAAACTCATAATGCACATACCTGGTACATAATTTTTTCTTGTAGATGTCATCTTCTTTGATGCATACCTAATGATATCAAGATCTCAATTAAATCTTCGAGAACAATTTTTCTCCCATCAACTGATCAAACAAGACGTCAATCTGCAACAAAGGGTACGTGTTCTTGATTGTCACCACGTTCAATTTCATGTAATCAATACACAAACTAAGAGTACCATCCTTCTTCTTCAAAAACAACACTAGTGCACCTAAGGTGACACACTTGGCCTTATGTATCCCTAATCAAGAATTTCCTTAAGTTGCAACCTCAATTCCACCAATTTCAGAGTGCTCATCATGTATGGTGCCTTTGATGTTGGTGTTGCTCCTGGTACCAACTCAATATAAAAATCCACTTCCCTATGAAGTGGTAACTCTAAAATATCTACTGGAAATACATCCTGAAATTGTTACAAAACCAAATACCTCTTCAATACTTCAACATCATCAACATCCTTCCCTTTTTCACTGGAAACACGCACTACAAACATTACACACACTTTCCTACAACTGCACTTTTCCTACATAGTTGTGACCATTCTCACTGATGTAGGCTTATTCTTACCCTGAAATATTCTATTATCTCCATCATCATCTAAGCACTCAATAGCCTTCTTGTAACAATCTACCTTAGTCATGTGAAGGTATAATCAATCCATACCCAAAAGCATATTGTATGAACTCAAGGGAATAATAATGAGATGCATTGATGTAGACATACTGGTGAGCCCTAGTATTGCACCAAGGGTGCTGCAACTCCCAAGGGCTACTCAACTTTACTTAAACCCAAGGTTCGTACAAACTTAAAGGTGACAATGTTATATGCACAACATGTGGATTCTACTCATGCCACCCTCAACTAGGTCTTCTAGACAGTAGTACTTCTAGGCCATTCCTTATACTTGATTAAAGTGCATCTAGCTAATGTAATGAAGGGAATGGCTTCTAATATAAGACAAAGAGAGTATCTATCAAACTTGTACTTGCAATTGACAGTGAAAGAAAAGCTTAAACAATTAACCTAGTTGTAGAAAAAGGAAGCTATTTTATCCATCTAGCTATCTATTCAATTGTAGTAAAGAAACTATTCTATCGTAACACACTTCATCAAATCATAAAACAACTCCTATCTACTATTTCATTCAACTTGAACTTGCATGAAGAAGTCAATCTAATTCTAAAATGAAATAAAACACTAATGCCTACTATGTTTTTTCAGCAAGGAAGGAATGAGCTTTGGAGTGGCTAGTGGGTCTCGTCTTACTAAGAATTCAGATATGGGGGTCAAATGCATCCTATGCTAGGTTCAAAAGGAAAAAAGGATCTAAACTGGAGTGAAGAGATGACTTACAGTGCTGCTACAACAAACAGGTCGAGGGGATTTTAAGAATGAAAAAGGTGCAAGGAAGGTGTGGAAAGGTGAGAGAAGGTGGAAAGAGGTGAGGGAGAGGTGACCAACACCTCCAACAAAAATCAAAGCCCTTGGAAGGCATTTTTTTCACTTGGAAGGTTGCTCACAGTGGTGGTGAAGGTGGTTTCACAAAAAAAGGTTTTGGTGGAAAATTTGGAGGTTGGAGAGGATAAGGGTGACTGTGATGAAAAGGATATTTTTCCTGTGGTTGTAGACAGACCTACAATAACTACACACATTCATGTAGTGATTATAGAAAAACTAACATGTTCAAAAGTGGAAAAGTTGAGTTGAATAGAAAATCCTACTTAACGTAAGCTAAAATATAATCCAAGCACAAATTCAACTTATAACTTGCAGTAAGCATATTATGAACATGATAACCACACTATCTAATTTTCCAAGAAATCATAAACAAAATATTTTTGATTTGTGGTTGGATATCCTTCCCCTCAAGCTCCCATCAGAGAGGTGAGAAAGAGAGGCCACAAGCACAATTTTGATGGATTTTTACTATTACAAGAATGAAAAGAGACTAAAAAAAATGTTGAAACATAAAGAGAGATTATAAATATACAAGAGGGACTTAGCCAATGGATTGGGACCTAACCTAAAAGCATCATCCCTTTGAGATTAAATCAGTGATGGAACAAGAAGTTTCTCATTATCATTGCATAAAAAGGTTTAATACATCATATGACAGAAAAAAAAATAACACTAAATCATAGCTCAAGAGCTACCTAGATGAATACAAAGGTTGAATCCTAATGATATCTTACATGTGCTTATTTATACAAATGGGTAGCTACCAACAACTCCCTAAAAAGTAGGAATAATCCCTCCTTGATCTCGGGAAGAGTGGAGCTTGGATCTTCATAACTACCACTTTTATTGGCTGCCTTTTCCTTCAAGCTGTTGGGAGAGATCTTGCACTACAAGGAAAATACCCTCTAGCAGAGGTTATAAAGGAGGTTTATAGTGTTATAAAATTGCCCAAAATTGTCAAAAAAACATATGCTACCACATCCATTTATGGATATGGAGGTTTTGGCGGAGCTTTTAATGGAAATTCAACACAACTAAAAAAAATGGGCGGTCGGGGATTAATACAGATGTTTTTTTCATCGGTGCGCTACTCTGGCATAAACGCACCGGGGTGTGCATGTAGAAGGTGCCCTGAGGTGGTCAAAGGAGAATGCACCAGGTCGTTAAGCTATAAAACAACACCGGGCGTAGTGTTGGTGATACAACGCATGGGGCCATTCTAATTGGTCTTGGGATTTGAGCGGTGCCCATAGGTCGTATCAATGCGCAAGTGCGTATACTTATATAAATGCCCTGGTGCATTGTATCACACAAATGCATCAAGGTTTATAATTGGTATCAGTATTCGTGCGATGAAAATATGTCATACAAATGCACCAGCGCTTATTGACACATAAACACCCTAGTGCGTACTATCACACAAATGCACAGAGATTTGTAATTGGTATTAGTATTCGTGTGGTGCCTATTGGTCATCCAAATTCACCGGTGCATATAGATAGAAAAATACCCCAGTGCATAGTATCACACAGATGCACCGCGATTTATAATTTGTATCGGTATTCGTGCGGTGCTCATAGGCGGTAAAACGGCACCGGTGCGTACAAATACATAAATGCACCAGAGCGTCGTACCGCACAAATGCCTCGATATTTTTAACTGGTTTTGGTATTTGTGTGGTCCCCATAGGTAGTAAAAATGCACCGGTGCGCTTAATAATACAAGCGCACCAGTTTTCATTTTGTATTTTTTAGAAACATCGACCTGTGATAGTGCAATTATTGTGATTGTTTTAAGTTCATTATTCATCAAAAGTCGACACATCTTATAACAATATTCATATTAATTAAATTTTTATTAATGGATTTGAATGTGATGTTTGGATTAATTTGTTATATCATATCATAATTATTGTGGTTTTTTAAAATTCATTATTCATCAAAAGTCGACACATATATATCTTATAAAAATATTCATATGAATTAAATTTTTATTAGTGCATTTGATAATAACAATGGAGAATGCAATAGCGACAATAGAGAACGCAATATAATAAATTAAAATATTTTTTATTTTATATATATATATATATATATATATATATATATATATATATATATGAATAAGACATTCTTTGTCATACAAAATGGGAAAGTTATTGGTATCCCTTTATCTTTCAACTGGAACACTATGTCCATTAAATTAAAGAAAATGTTTGATTTCACAGACATTTTTCCAAAAATACAACGCCTTGCTTTTATATTCAAACATAGTGATCATCATTCTTCGCTTGAACTGTTGTCACTGCTAGAGCTACTTCCATGACTTGGGTTATTTTCAGAAATGTTTTGTTCATGGCATTGATTGTTTTCATATTTTTCACCTTCTTCCATCTACAAACATAAAAATAAATTGTAATGAGTGTATATACATTGGTGAGAATAATGAAAATTGCAATATTAAATAATATACATCAATGTAAATAGAAAAGAAATGACATACCAATGCAACAATTGACTCATAAACTATACACATTCTTTCAAAACCATGTAACATTCCATCTTTCAAGATTTGATCTGTTGGTGCAGTGCCATACTTTGTTTCCTGCAAGTTTTATACCCCATAACAAATCATATATTTAATATAAAAGATTTATTTTTTCTATTAATTATAGACGAAGCTAAGTAAAACAAGATCTATAGATGCTTTCAAATTCCACAATTAAGTTCTGATATGCCAACATATACGCACAACCCATATTTAAACCAATTTCAATCAATTCCTCTTATGGTTCTTCTTTCTATGTTAGCACCTGTTTGGAGACATTCAATGATGATTTTTGTAAAACAACTTACAAAATACAAAAATGAAATCTAGTTAAGTTGTTATAAGACAGTAACAATTACTCACAAACTTATATATCAATCCTTTTCTTCCTTGTCGTCCTGTTTTATGTGTTGAATGGGTTCCATTTTCTTTTCTTTTTTGCAAGAAAATACTTGAAAATTAATATTTAATGCTAAATTGTTTATTTATTTTACCTAATGATCAAAAAATTCAATGATTACATATTACATTTGAAGCACGTTGTTGTTGAGATGGCTCCTCCCACGATGCAATTTTGTACATTTCTTTGACCATCTCCTTGTACACCTTTTTGGACATTCCTACTGGCATATTTCTGATATCAACTTGTTCATCTTTTGAGATTTTTATAATCTTCCTGAAAATGTAACATGACAATAAACTATTTAATTTTTATGTTGATATATGAAAAGTAAGTATAACAAAAGTGATATTTATAAATAATTCTAGACAAACATCTAAAGGAATATTAATTTTTCATTCCTTTTTTTTTTTGTTGTACGTTTTTGCTATTAGAAGTCTGACATGTCTCATTAACCAATTCTCTGGAAACTCTTCCTGTAGTTTACATAAAATCTGGTTCTTGAAATTATTGGATTGGTTTTTATATTGTAAGTGGAAAGAACGTCTATACATTTGTTCCACTAGATCCCTCAAACTTTTGTAAAAGTTTTTCCCCCTTTCATTAACCTCCAGCACCACTCCAGATGAGCTAAGGAGTAATTCATTTTCATTTGCATGTTATATTGTTTTTCTTTTCTTAGAACAACATTCCTTTTTTGAGTTGTTGGTCCCTGTAGAACATTAAACATATGTGAATTAATAGAATTTTTCACACATGTTATCTAATAATTTTAATTATATTATTAATGAAAACTAAAAAAAGAAATTCATATTGGATCGATAGCATTTTTTCATTCACTTGATTCATCTTTTTGCAAATTTTCCATCAAGCTTATACGCTCTTCTGGTCCTAGATCAGAAATAATCTTATCGAGCTTCATCATTTTGTGGCTCTGCATGATACACAGTAAACAATACATATTATTTAAACTTACATATAGTTCAAACATAATTTTTTTGTAAAAAATTTACAAAGAACTTGCCTTTTTTGTTTTTCTTGATGTGTTATCAGTATTTTTGTTACTTGATCTCTTGTCAGTAATTTCTTTATCAATCTCAAACCTGTATCATATCATTCAATAATATATTTTTAAATAAATTGTCAACTTCTCAAGTAAAAAAAATGAATCTCAAAAAAACAGTGTGTCATTCATGTTGTACGCATCGACGAAGGTGCGTGTATGTATTCCCAATGCACCGCAAAAATAGTATAATACACCGTACGGTGCTATATGTTAACAAGGAGCCCCGGTGCATTACATGTCAATGACCGCACCTGTTAACCATCCTAATAATAAAAATCATCTAGTGTTATTTTTTTAGCATAAATCGGTGCCATATTTTACATATGGCGCACCGATCACATTACTTATCCGGTGCACTTGTAAAATACAGTGCGCTGGTGCGCTACGGTACTCCAGGTGCACCGGTAAAAAAATCTATTTCTTTTTTTTAATTCATGCCAGGGTCCACATGGATTGGGATACGACTATGCTAATTGTCCCATCAATTGGATGTCTTAGGTCTATATTTAGC
Source organism: Pinus albicaulis (assembly GCA_034641835.2). NCBI lineage: Eukaryota > Viridiplantae > Streptophyta > Pinopsida > Pinales > Pinaceae > Pinus > Pinus albicaulis. The sequence goes on along the minus strand of CM076570.1, from coordinate 1,042,951,585 downwards.
AATACAAATCCTATAAATCTAAATTAAAAAGCCCTAATTTTGAATCACAGAAAGAAGAAGAAGAAAGGGGAGAAACAAAAAGAATGTAAGGTTTGTATTTTTTGAAAGTTTTTTTATTTTTTTCGAAACTGAATGTTCGTGGTGCGTCATAATGAAATAGCGCACTGGCTGCATATTTTACAAATGACGCATTGAGAAAAAATATTTTATTTTTCTAATTTTTTATCACAGAACTTGTGCAGTGCGCTGGGATAACAGAGCGCCTTGGCGCTATTCCATACAGGACACACCAACACATTTTTATTTATTTTTTAATTTACGCAAGGGCCGACATGGATTGGGATCCGACTATGCAGGTCAACCCGTTCGTTGGATGTCTTAGGCTTATATTTAGCAATACAAACCCTATAAATATAGATTGAAAAACCCTAATTCTAAAATTATATCAAGTGGGAGAAGAGAGGGCAGAAACAAAAATAATGTAGGGTATGTTTCTAAAATGGTTTTTTTCCAAAACAGCACGTTTGCGGTGCTCCATAATGCAATAGTGCACTGGTGCAATATGTTACATATGGCGCACTGATAAAAACTTATTTTGTTTTTATTTTTATTTTTTATCAGTGTACTTTCGCAGTGCGTTGGTATAACAGAGCGCACTGGTGCGCTATATTACGAAGGGTGCACCGACGAAAAAAAAGTGTATTTTTTTAAGATTGACGCAAGGGACGACATGGATTGGGATCTGACTATGCAGATCCTCCCGTTGGTTGGATGTCTTAGGCTTATATTTAGCAATACAAACCCTATAAATATAAATTGAAAAGCCCTAATTCTAAAATCACAGCAAGTGGGAGAAGAAAGGGCAAAAACAAAAAGAATGTAGGGTTTGTTTCTAAAATGGTTTTTTATCAAAACAACACGTTTGCGGTGCACCATAATGAAATAGTGCACCGGTGCCATATGTTACATATGGCGCACTAATAAAAACATATTTTATTTTTTTATTTTTTATCATTGTACTTTAGCGGTGCGTTGGTATAACCTAGTGCACCGGTGCGCAATGTTACACAGGCCGCACCAGCGAAAAAAATATGTATTTTTTTTAAGATTGACGCAAGGGCCAACATGGATTTGGATCTAACTATGCAATTCATCTAGTGGGTTGGATTTCTTATGACTACACAAACCCTATAAATCTAAATTGAAAAAAAAGAGGGAAAAAAAGGGCAGAAACAAAAAGAATCTAGGGTTTTGTTTCTAAAAATCGATTTCTTTTTTTATTTTTGTTTCTGAAAACTGCATAAAAGGTTAAAAAACTGCAGAAACAAAAATTAAAAAAAAAACAATAATATTTGATTTTGTTATTTTACTTCATAAAAAAAATACAGAAAAAAAAGACTTTGATTTCTTATTTCACTGCATAAAAAAAACTGCAGAAAAAAGTACAAAAAACAATAAAATTTACTCACGTCGTTTGAAATTCTATGGTATAGGGTTTGAATTACTAGAGGTTTGGAATTCTAATTATCTGAATACTTCTGATCAAACGTATTTCCCTCCTCCACAGTGCTCTTGTGCTTTGTTTGCTCCAGGTATGTATTTTGCAAATCTCTGGCTGAAATCTTTTGCAAAAATAGTGAAATAATGAAAAGTGTTTAGTATTTAAAGAAAAGTTTTATGAAATTAGATTTTCGAAAATATTTTTCCACCCAGTTTTCAATTTACCATTTTTTTTTCACTTAAATAAAATAGGGTTGTGATTTTTTTATTGCGGTTATTCATTTACCGGTGCGTCCTTTAATTGAACTGCACTGGTGCGTCGTGTTATTAAATAGCACCCGTGCGCAAAATAAAAAACTGACCGGTGTGGTTATCTGTACATTATGCACCAGAATTACATTCAGGTTTGTGCACCAAAATTTATTATTTTTTTGCTCAAATGCAGGGAGAAAATATCATATATTATATGGAATGGACAATTCTTCAAAATCCAGCTCGTTCCATAATATTTCTCAAAGTCCATCGCGGAGTTCTCCCTATCCATGTGGAGACGTAATATTTACTTCAAATTTGTTTTATTTTTTCACTATCTAATTGAATTTATGTATGTTATTTATCCATGTAGTCAATCATGCACAACTTAATTAAATTTATAATGCATACAAATTTGCAAGTTCATGCAGATTCATCATCAAGTTCAGATGCACACAATTATATTCAAACTACTCCAAAACATGAAAGTTATTATCAGGAGCTACATACCGTAAGACGCATTTAGTAGATTAAAATGGACAACTGTTTCACCCTGCCAATTGTAACAATATTGCATCTTCTAGCCACAATCCCGGGACAATGATGGTAATTATAATTATAATTTTTTGGTATATATATTGATTAATATGTTATTATTTCAACGTCAAACCAATTTATAATCATGCAATATTGTCAACGTGGTTACTAATTGATATCATATATTGTGTACTAATCATGTTCAATTTTTTTTTTTTAATTATTAAGATTCTAGTGATGATGAACGACCTACCTACCATCTTCCGTTACACACCACGATAATGTAAAATCAAGAGAAGACTGAATTAAGAGAAAAAATCGGAGAGGAACGATACCAAGAAAGGTTGAATCAACCACCGATTCAATTCCCGCTATGTCCAGATTCACCAATTAGGAATGACTACAACGTACAATAGTAGTTCTTCACAAGCTGGCAATGGAGGCAATCAAATAGAGGTTGGTATGGATGATTACTTAAGGGATACGACTGCCATGGAGGCAATGTTGTTAGATGCATTCCAAAATTATCATCAGCTAGGGGATGATGCTCATATTGTTGACACCTTTTTTGAAAGCCTTAAATTTTCTTCCACCACCCCTCTCTTTAGACCCAGCGGTCAGTCAAATTCTACCCAGTTGGGGACAACAATGTTACTGTACAACTTGAAAGCAAATTTTGGCTTGTTGAATGCATGTTTCTCGAAAATTTTGAGGTAAGTTACCATAAAGTACTCCCCTTATATATAAATTTGAAATATAATCAGTACACTGCAATGAACATTACAAACGTTAAATTTAAGAACGTTAATAATTATATCAACATTAATGTACATTTATTAATACAGTTTTCCATGATCACCAACTACAGGTTATTCAAAGATAAGGTTCTTCTGAGTGATAATGTCTTGCCCAGTAGCTGCGAAGAGGCAAAAAATTTGTTGAAAATGTTGGGTGTTGAGTACATATCATATCATGCGTGTCCAAATGATTGTATTATATATAGAGGAGAATATGCAGACAAAGAGATGTGTTCGAAATGTGGGCATGACAGGTATGACAAAAAAAAAAAAAAAGGGTAAATCACGTACTGGTCCTCCTTTTAAGATATTGAGGCACATGCCTATAATCCCAAGGATTCAAAGGCTCTTTCGTTGCAAAGAATTAGCTATGTTGTAGGGATGGCATGCCTCACATAGAAGTGAGTTGGGAGTTATGTGAATACCAACTGATTCAATAGCCATGAAGCATATAGAGGATACATGGCCCAAAAAATTCAAGAATGAAGTACGAAGTCTACGACTCGGCATAGCCATGGATGGCGTCAACTCATATTCCCTCTAGAACACCAACTATTCTGTTTGGCCTGTAGTAGTGATCAATAAAAATATCCCCCCATGGTTGTCCGTGAAGAATGAACATCTTATGTTGGCTCTCATAGTCCCTAGTAGAAGACAAGTAAAGAATATGGATGTCTACTTACAACCATTGGTAGATGAATTGAAGGAATTATGGGATGGGATAAATGTATACGATGTATCAAGACCCATCGCAAAAAAGAGGATTTTTATGTTTTATGGCATATGTGCTTACATGACACATGATTATCCAGGCTTAGGAGTTTGCTCTGGTAAATTACATGTTTAATTTATTGATTTGCTTATATATAAATTTTTTCACATATTAGTTATTTAATTCGTTGTAATATTTGTTTTGATCTTCATGATATTATTTAACGTGCCATGCATATTAATTAATGTATACAAATATAATCTCGCGGGTCTTGTAACAAAAGGGTATTTTGGATGTAAATGTTGTGGACCTTCTCTGAAAGCTAGATGGTCCAAGGACCTACGAAAGGCAGTGTATGATTGCTCCAGGATATTACTACCAGAAAAACACCCTTACAAAAGAGCAGCATCCGCTTTCAATGGTAAACGAGAGAGAACCCAAAGGCCTCCAATAATGATAGCAGTTGAATGGCTTAGAGCATATGAGAGAGAGAAGGAGAAGGAATTCACAAAAATGTTCAATTCAAATGGGGAGCCTAAGTTCGATGATCCAGATTTCTTCAACACCTATGTTGAGAAATTTCCCATTGGGATGAAAAGGAAATCTATCTTTTATGACCTCCCATATTGGGAGCATCTTAAGATTTCCCACTTATTAGATCCCATGCATATATTTAAAAATGTTTCATCTTCTTTATGGAGGCACATATCATCGAAACAAAGTGACACATTGGCTATTAGGAAAGATCTTATTACTTCAAAAACTAAAAATAAATATTGGCCAAGACGATTAGAAAGTATGGGATCAAAATTAGGCACTTGTCCCTCTAATTCATGGTTTTTCAAAGAAGGTGATGTCCCATGGATTTTAAAAAAAGATGATATATATTTGGCAAAGGAAGTTATAATGGATGTGAGGGTGCCAACTTCATATGGGTCTTCACTACGGTGCTGCTTCACCATGGATGACCATTTGTCAGGGTTGAAATCACATGACCATTTGAATCTTCTAAGAGTATGTATAATGTCAAAAGCATGATTTTATTATTTGTTATATTAATAAATCTTATCCCATGTGGGGATCATAAAACATAACTAATTTTGTATGTTATTGCACATTTTTATAACTTTGCAGTGTCATTATCCTTTGTTTATGCGTGGGTGTGTGAAACATGAATTCCCTCAAGACTTAGGACGTGCCATATCTAAATTATCTACATTTGTACGTTGGATCACGTCAAAGGAGATTCATGTGGCTAGCATTCCACGATGGCATTAAGAGATAGTTGAGATTTTTTGTATGTTTGAGAAGGAACTGCCAACGAGTTTCATGGAATTATAGGTTCATATTCTAATCCACCTAATAGAGGAGGTTGAATTAGTTGGGGTTGTTTCTTATCGTTGGATGTTCTTCTTAGAGAGATACATGAAGAAATTGAAAGGTTTTGTTTGACAAAGGGAAAAACTCGAGGGGTCTATGGCAAAGGGGTACATATCGTATGAGTCTTTCTACTATGCCAGTGAGTACATCAAGCAAATCGAAAACAGACTAGGTGCGGTGATTTGGGGCAATGAAATGGATGAAGAAAAAAGAGAAGGAGAGTTGCTCCAAACAAGTGGAAAAAAGTGCTTGATAAAGAGTAAGCGACTTATATTTTTTCAAATTTACAAAAAGTAATTAATATTCATGTTGAACTTCGATATAATGTATAGTTTGATCTCTCCTTGTTGTCTACTCCAAGCCCTCAGGTGGAAAATATCTCAAAAATGGCTTTGTTTCTTGCAATTAATTCAAATTAGGCAACAAGATATGACACACATCATACACCCTCCTTCATTAAGCATGATATGAAAAAAATGTAACTAAATATGAGAGAGAGGTAACTAAATAGATTAAGTATGGAATTTTAACCCTTTAAAATATACCTAATGACGGGCCTCATCATCACCCCCCCTACTGAAATGGTTGCTCATCCTATGAGAAATTCAGTCCTCCTTGCTGATCTCTTTCAAAGCCTTGGTGGCCTCTCTAACATCCCAAGGTAGCAAAGAGGGAGTGCTTTCTGGTGGGTGGAATCTTGCATTCCTTTCTGCCTCAGACCATTCCTTTTGTTCCTCTGTCTAATCTCTCCCTTCATGCAACCCCAACAACAAAGGTGGGTTGAGCTTCAAGCCTATCCACTGTATCTTCATTCTCTGCATAGATTATTTGTAGAAGGGTTCTCTTTCTAATGCATTGTTCATTCTCTCACGAGATTTATTTTCCCTCAACTGTAGGTTGTGGTAAGGTATTCCATCTTCTTTGGCATGCCTGCAAACTCTCTTGTCCTAGCAACTTGGATATAACATCAAAGCGTGCAATGGCCTGACCTTGTGTCTCAATGTATCTTGGTGCCAGAACATCGTCACTTGATATCAATTGATGATTCTTGATGACCCCCCTAGGGCTTATTAGTTCTGCTCTTATCTATAGGGGTTCTCTCTCTTCTCTTGCTATGAATCTTTTAATCGTTGCTGCTCTTGCTTCTTCATGTGTTAGTCGGGATGCCAAGGCCATTAATTTCATATCACCCAATCTGGAATTTGGGTCCAAATTGTTCATATCAGTTAAAATGGGGTTGTTCATATAGAATTCATTCATTCTATCCATCTCTCCTACACTAGATTATTTGCATAAATCAATGAATTTTCTATATTCATGAAAGGATAGGGAGCCATGTTGAGATAAGGTTTTGATTTGGAATTGTAACCATTCCTATTTGATAAACTACATAGGAATTTGAAGGTTGTCCATATTGCATGGCCTCATGCAAAGGTTGGCCATGGTGGCAAGTTGGTTGTCCTTTTCCTGTAGATGCCCCTGCAACCTCATGTTCTCTTCTTGTGCTACTGGCATTTGCTATTTAACCATAGATTCTCTGAGCCTTACATCATCCAACTCTTTTCCCATTTCAATGAGCCTTTCTTCCATCAACCCCACATCCCAAATATAATGATTTGGCTATCTGCATCCATATGTGGGTGTGCCCTCTTTCTATCTCTAGCTCATGTAGGTGGGGGATTGTGAATTTCTCAGGGATCAATCTTCCTCCCTCAATGAACTTGTAATAGGATCCAAACTATGTTGTGGTGTAGGTTCCTAAAATATTGTGATTTTTATTTCAAAGGTTTGTGGGGAGGTTATTGTATTTTGGAGTTGGTGCTAAGCTTGTACCCCCTCTTGCACATATTTTCCTTCCATTTGTGCACTTTTCCCTTCAATTTGTGCCTTATGTTCTTCCTGTTGCACATCCTTCTCTTCCTTTAGCACCTTATGTGTTTCCTGTAGCATGCTCTGTTTTTCATGTAGCATGCTCTATTTTTCCTGTAGCACTCCCTTTCCTTCATTTTGGATGTCAGTGGGTGCTTCTATTTGTTTGTAGGGTGATGCTCTGGTGGTATACCTCCTTACATAGGCTATGGGAGTCTTAGGTTTTAGCTTTGGAGATGTGACCTCCTCAATCTTGCCCTCACCTAGCCCAACCTCTTCTTTCTTACTTGGGGACCCCTTAATGGTAACTGAAAATTCTGTGGGATTCTAGGGTCTCCCTTGTCTCATTCTAGTGATTTTCCTTATTTTGAAGTAAAGGGGTTTTTCTTGGCCTCTACTTCTTGGATTTCACATGAGTGCCCAAGGTAGATAAGGTGGCATCCACCTCACTCTTAGTGTTCCCTAATGAAATTATAGGTTTCCAAGGGGATATCTCAGTTTCCTTTGGTTTAGTGGTCTGTCTAGGACTTGGGGCCTCCTCTTCTACCTTTTCTTCCTTATCTTCCTTATCATATACTTCTTTTACCTCTGCCTCTTCTCCTTTCTCTTCATCGGTTTCCAATTATGTTTTCCTCTCTGTATCTTCTTCCTCTGATCTAGTGTTTCTAAACCCAATGCTAGATACAGGGGTTTCCCCAAGAGTGATGCTTTGGGTTCCTATTAGTGCATCTCTATCCATCTCTTTGAACTTGGACCATGGGACATGAATTCTTATGTTCTATAGGTTATCCTCTACTATCATCTTAATAAGGCCATGATGGGCTAAGTGTTGATGCTTCCCTTCTCTATCTTTCTGGCTCATGTCCCTGATGGACTGGAGGTGGAAGTAAGGTAAATTTAATATCTGGTTAAGGTGAAAATTTTCTTGGTATATAAGCTCATGAAACACCCTAAAGTGATATTCATACACTACACTTTATATTACTTCCATGATATGTACCTTAAGATTTTAAAGGCTACCTCATCCCATGGGTAGTGGCAAACTTTCTCTTCTAACCCCATTTTTATCTTCCGTAGGTGATCAGAACTGGATCATGGACCTAAGTGATAGCTCAAAATTAAAAGTGTTTAGAAGTGTGCCAAACTTGATCTACCAGATAGATCTCGTCTTCCTGATTTCAACGCCGTGAATGGTTCAAAAAACTGACACCGTATGAAGAAGTTATCGCAGTTTGAAAAGTCCAATAAACTGCAAAATTTGGAATTTGACCAAGTTTGACTTGGATTTGGGAAAATCAAAAAGAGAATATTCCATGGAATATTCTTGGAATATTCCTCAGAATATTCCCTAGAATATTTCGTATGGACCAGTCGGAGTTTGAAAAATGTCAATGTGTGATTTGGCAGTGGGTTGACCTTTTTGAATTCAGGTTAATAAGAGGCTGCCATGTGGCAGGCCCAGAGGCCACCACATGGCCCAGTAACGTGGTATAAAATTATGGTCGGACTCCCCAGGAGTTGAACACGGGACCTCCCCGCACGCATACAAAGACTTTGACCAACCGTGCTACACATGTTTCTTAACCGTATAAGGTTTACGGTTATATTTAAGGTTTTATGGTTTTGCATATGGGGTTCGGAAAGGGGCCAACCCCCCCATGTGGCCTTAGCACCAAGACCGTGGGACAAAGCTATTAACCGAAGGAAAATTGGTTACACCCACCGTTATAAAACCTGTCACATGCATTTAAATGTCGAATGTTATGTGTTTGAAAATGAAGTTTTATTGCATTAAAATATGTTAACCACCCACGAAACCGCAAAGTTCGGGACATGTGTCCGCCATCAACGATCAAAATTTAATGTTGTGGTTAGTAATGGCAGAAGATATGGTGGGTGCATCATTTTTGGATATTGTGCCAAATTTAACTGGAGTTAAGTCCAGTTCTCCAAAATTAGTGGAGCTTTTTTGGGTGTCATTGGGAAAAATGAGCTCAGGCTCTATCTGGAGCTAGATTGGACAATTTTGGAGTGCCAATAGTCAATTTCGACTATATCCAACATTCCAGACTCATTGGTGAGGGTTTCAGAGCCATCAGAGGACTTTTGAGCATGTTTTTTCTTCAAGAAAGTTCTATGGGCCACTAGGGCCACCATGGGCCAACAGCAGTTTGAGGCCTAGCCAAGGGAGCTAGAGGCCTTATTCAAAAATAAAATAGTCAATTTTGGACGTTTCAGATGTTTTGGAACTAATGGTGTGGTTTTAGAGCCTTTAGATGAATTTTGAAGGTGGATATGCTTTAGTGAAGTTTCAGGGGCCACTAGGGCCACTAAGTGCCAACAACAGTTCGGGGCCTAGCCAGTGCAGCTAGAGGCCTTATGTAGCAAAAAAATAGTAATTTATGATTTTTTTGATACTTATGAATCCATTGATGGAGGTTGCAGAAGATTTTGAGCAATTCTAGAGTTCAAGAACCCACAAAGAAGTTTTCTTTGACCCAAGTGCCAAGGGGTGCCACCAAGTGTTGGAGGCGAAACCGGAGCAGCCGGAGGCTGATTTCATTGAACCAATAGTCTATTCTGACTATTTTTGGCATTATGAATCCAATGAAGGGATTTTCAGAGCCATCTGAAGAATTCTATAGCTCGAGAAGCTACAAGGAATTTTTGGGCAGCCCAGGGTCAACTATGGAAGGAGGCCTAGTTTGGGGATGCAATGCTCATTTTGAGAAAAAGATCAGTCCATTTTGGAGGTTTTATATGTGCTCGAGAGAGTAGGTGAGGTTTTAGGGATAGAAAAATGATTCTGAAGGATTTTGTTCCATAGATAAGCTCAGTGTAGCTCAAGAGCACCAACAGAAGGAATCAAGTCTATGGGAGCCTAGATCTATTTGCAGAGTGATGAAAACCATGACAGGGATATAGATAGTATTCTAAGACCATTGGTTCAGTTAAGTAACCATTGGATTTAAGTGTGGAACTTGTAAAATAAATTTTTCCATAATCCCAAAGAGCCAAGTCAAGATGACAAGAGCTCAAGGAGACATAGCCCACGATATTAGGGTGAACTCCTAGATTAATTTTGTTGTTATGTGTGGATGTTTATTTGCTACATTATATTACTGTTACACATGTTTAATTTCAGAAAAAAACAAATGGACTTAAGACACTTAAACAGTTAAAAAAACATACACCTATTTCAAGTATAAATTTCCGCAAAATTCAAGTACAAGCTAGATATTTTATTTGTTTAATTGAGTGGGAGGTTCTTGAAAATCATAACAAGTTATCCAACCCATTTTTAGATCAACAATTCTCTTGATCAGAATTTGGATTAGGGTCTAAAATTAGCTAAAGTTTCAAAGTGCTCAAAATTGTTTCGAACCTGAACGACCGGATAGATTTCGTCGCCAGGATTCCAGTGCAACTTATTTCATCAAAATCCGAGTTCATATGACTGAGTTATCATCTGTTGTTCATTTTTCGAAACAGGTAAAAAAGGAGTAGAACTAGTACAATGATGATGTGGCAGGTATAGTCAGCATTGAAGGGAATATTCTTGAGATTGCAGCTAGTGGCACTGTGACAAGTGTTGTCTTCAGATTCTCCAGATGGGTTAAGTGAAGAGAGAAATTGTCCAAAGGCCTCCAATTCTTCCTAAGTTGGAATTTGATTTTTTTTTAAGGGTTGGAGTATAACCCAACCAGAGGGCGCCACGTGTCCTCTCTGGTGGGCCATCTCCTGACCTATGGGGGTCAAATTATTTGATTGGAAATTTAAGTGTTATGGTGGAATTAAGTTGATATATATATATATATATATATATATTATAAGGTTTACAAACCCACCAAACTCAGCGGACTTAACCAGATTTGGAATGCCACTAACTAACACTGGCCGAGGTTAAATTGGAGGCAAATTTGACAAGTTAAGAGGAGCTTTATTACAAATTTTTGTAAAATTATATGGAGTGGAGGGTCAAATCCCTGACCTCACACCTACCGCTGCACGCCTCTACCATCTCTCCTATCAGGTGATCCTTACCACCTATGCTCTCCGTGCAAATTTGAAGTTAAGTCGCCTGACCGTTGGGGGTTGGAGGGGGGTAGCCCCGCGTGCCAACCCGCTCTCCATGTGGCTAGATCTCAAAGTTTGGGTGCTAAGACAATTTAACTGGCAGGAATTTATTAATGACGGTTAATTAACATTTAAAACACAGTTAAGCCACGATAAACTATCATTAGCGCTTAAAAATGCGCTTATCATTAAACCTTGCTTCTTTGCCCATAAAACGTGCTTAGCGCTAATTAATATGGAGTTTATGTTGGCGGGAATTTCGGAGGTGCGCCATTTTTGGCAGTTTTCCAAATTTGGAATGTTAACTGGCAATTCCTCTAGTTTTAGAGGAGAAATTGGGGCAAAATTAGTTTTGGTCATAACTCACTCAATTTTCGACCAAACTGAGCTTAGTAAAAGTCATTCTGGGCTAATTGGCATGTTGGACACTCAATAGAGTAGGTTGCAGAGGCAGAAAAGGTCATCTACAAGTGTTTTAGTGCATTTGAAGATTTTTGAAGGCTAGGGCCACCAAGTGTTGGGGTCAGTGCCAAAGCATCCAGAGTCCAAATTCAGCAAAAAAAATAGTCATTTTTGGGATATTATGATGTTTTAAACTCATTGGAACAGGTTCCAAGAGGTTATAAAGCTTGTAATAGCAATTTGAGCACACTTGAAGCTAATACAAAGGCCCACACTATGAAGCTGGACCAAGGAGATGTAGCCCAGGAGGGGTGAACTACTTTATCAAAATTTTGTGTGTCAAGATTTGTTATGTGTGTTTGTTGTGTTTAATATTGCTTTTGTTCTTTCATTTAAAATTTTTCTTTTTAAGCTTATGGAAAACTCATAATTTCACTAAGTACACTATTTGACAATCACATGCTCATAAATAAACCCACGAAGGATAAGTAAAACAAAGCAAAGAAAAGTTTATATCTGAAATGAAACTAGCACAACAATAACTAGCATTCATTTTCAGATCATCTCTCGCTAGACCTAAATAAATTCTTCTTTGTAGTGGCACTAGTGGCCCTGTCTTCCCTATTCCATTTGATGCATAGGGGCAATGTGGTTACTTTGCTGATCACTTTAGGACTTATCATAATGGCTAACCCTCTTACTACAATTGTGGATTTGGCATCTAATTGAGAATTCAAAGCCTAAGAAAAATCAAAGGAAAATTCATCATCATATCCTTTTAAAAAATCAAAGAATCCTAACCATTGATGTCTCCTAAATATGTCTCCAATAGGAGGGTGCAAATGAATCATTCTGGTGTATGTAGGTTCTCTCTTGTTGAACCCACCCCCCATCTCTTCTTACTGCCCTTGACTAGGTGTAGGAAAGGTATTTTTTTATGGCCTTAGTGTTGAATTAGTGGTAGCAGAGGGTCACAAAAATTCCTATCACTCTGATTCTATGTACTGATACTTTATTTCCTTCACACAGAGCCCTTCAATTTCAAAATTTTATGATTGATGACTACAAATGTTTAGGATAATTTGTGTGAAATTATGATCGAGAGGTGAGGTTATGGAAACTTACTTCTTAGAATGATGCTCTGAAATAAAAAATGGGAATTTCCTGAACTAATTGGGCCTTTTGTTGCATGCACATTACCCCTTTTTCCTCCTGTAGCACTCCTAGGCTCTTCCTGTCGTAGTTACAGAATTCCTCTAGTAGTCACATACTTCTTGTAGTAGTTACAGGACTTCCTGTAGCAATTACAGGACTTCTTGTAGCATTGTCCTGTAGCAGTAAATGGTTGAGGTTTGAAGCTCCTCAGTGGATTGCAAGATTTATCCTCTCTCTAACCATTCTTAGAATGGCGAAAGGTGCGAAGGGAAGCACGCTCAATTACATTTTATGCTATTTCTATTTGGCTTGGAGTGTTGTGTTGATCTGTCCCTTGCATGATTTTTCCTCATTTGGACCATTGGTCCCACTCAGAGTTATTATTCCCTTCTCCCTTGTAATCAACACCCACTCCTATTGGTCATACTTTAACTTATTTTACAACTCCGCGTTGCATGAGGGCTCTACCATTCACTTTTTAGTTCAACTAGTTGAGGGTGGCCAAGTTAACTAGCCACCTCCAGATTATTAAAATTTTCCCTCTCGACACTCATTCATTTAGTCACATATGCATAAAGAGAGGGTGAGAGATTGCCATACCTGAGCCTTAACTCGTTGTTGAATTTTTACAACATGATGCATGTTGGGGCTGGACCATTCGAGTGGCATCAATTGAGTTTGTATTATTGCCTAAGCTTATGTTGTGTGTCTTCATTCCTTTTTAGGTGCTTATCTTGATTTTTTTTTTTTTTTTTTTTTTTTTGTAGGTACCTTTATGAGTCTTCGAGTTCATGTTTTCTAGTTGAGGATCCTTCTTGGAGTGCCATTTCTACCTTCAGAGTCATCTCACAATTCTTATTTTTCTTCATGAATGATCAAAACAATATTCCGTGGTTTTCTGGTGCTTACACAAGATTTGTTTCTTCCTGTAGCAACCTCTATCTTTGCAAGTCATGGACTCTAAATTTGCATGGGTGATGGGAGAGAGTATGGAGAGGTCTTAGGGTGATGATAGGATGGTGAGAAAGTGGCGTGGCCTTGGAAAATTAAGTGAAGGAACTCTATTTTTTTCAAAAAATATTGTTTTACAGAGGTGACAAAGTGTAGGGTTTGAGGGAAAAATATGTGTTTAAGATGGAGGAGAGATGAGAAGGTGGTAGGAAATGGTGGAAAGACTCTCCTCATTGAGGTTTTGACAACACAGGGCCCTTGGTGGCTACTCTTTGTCCTTAATCCACCCTCCTATAGTCCACTGTAACTTCATGTAGCAGTTACATGACTTCTTGTAGCAGCACATGAAATTTTTGTAGCATCACAAAGAGGGTGCAAGATTTTGATTTTTGATCTCATAGGATGGTGTGGAGGGATGAATAGGTGAGTTGTGGTGTTTAAGAGAGTGGATGGATGGAGGTGTGAAGAGAAATGGGATAATTCCCTTGCTTTATGACCATTACATGCCATTGTTCATAACCCTACAAGATAGAAAAAAGAAAAGAAAAGAAAGGTCAGTAGTCATGGTGTCATTTTACCTTCTTATCTTGGTTCTTTTCTTTTCTTTTTTATTTTGTTTATTTTTTATTTTTTTCCATTTATTTATTTATTATTATTAATTTTTTTTTCTAGAACTAGTGGGTTGCCTCATAAGAGGTTTTCAACCAACCAGCCTGCCCTGGGTGCCTCAAAGAGGTTGTCACTCAGGGATATTTTATGTTTTTTTTTAGCTCCAGGACTGCCTCAGAGAGGTTTTCAATCCTGTAGTTGGCCTTATATGCCTCCTGGAGTTTTTCACCCATGACTCTTTATTTCTTTTTTTTCCCCTAAGAAGGTTGTTGATTGGAAGCTATGAGGTTCCCAATTACATTTACTTCCATTTTTATTTTGTTGATGAACTCTACCTTGGACATGGGATTTTTTTAGACATGTTATTTTGTTAGACCTTTAGCCTATAACCATTTACAAGTAGAGGAATCCCCTCCTTATCAATGGTTCTGATATGAACATCCCCATTGTCATGGATTTTCTCTATTAGGTATGGGCCTAATCATCATGTCCTTAACTTCATTTTAAAGTCCTTGAACCTGGAGTCATATAGTAAAGCCCAATCTCCTTCCTGGAATAATTTCTCCTTGATGTGCCTATCATGCCAAAGCTTCCTCTATAATTGTATGTCTTCGGTGTGGAGGAGGACCTGCATTCTGAATTCATCTAAGCCATTTAGTTGGAGCAACCTTTCTTTATGTGCCCTTGTGACATCCAAATCCAATTGGGTTTCCATTATGAGAATTTTATATTCAAATTCTTCCCATAAACCAGATCATATGGACTGAACCCAATAGTTGTCTTCCAGGTGGTATTATAGGCCCAAGTTGCCTCCATTAATCTGTCTACCCAATATTTCTTGTTGTTGCTCACTACCTTGGTGAGGATGCTTTCGAGTGCTCTATTGGTAACCTCTAATTTCCCATTTTCTTGAGGGTGATAGGCAGTAAATATTTTGTGCTTGATATTATGCTACCTTAGGATATTCTCAATCAAATATGATGTGAACTGAGCTCCTTGATTAGTGACTATCTCCCTTGGATACCCAAATATGTAGAACACATTTTCTCTTAAGAATTCAACCACTTTTTTCTTTTGTTTCTGCCTTCAAAGCCTTTGTCTCAGCCCACTTTGTCAAATAATAAGTGCATACCATGATCTATTTCTTTTGCCCATATGGTGGATTGATTGGCCCAATGAAATCCATGCCCCACTTGTCAAATGTATCTAAGGCCACTTGAGTTTGTAGAGGCATTTCATCCATGGGTGTAGGTTTCCCATCCTCTAACACTGGTCACATCTGCTAGTATACCTTCTAGCATCCTGATGGAGAATAGGCCAATAGTAGCCAGGTTGTAAGGACTTGAAAGTTGTCCTCTTAGCAGGAAAATTACCCCCACAGGGCCCATATTGACATGCTGAGAGGATGTAAATGACTTCCTCTTCCCTGACACATCTCCTTATAATATGATCGGGCAACAATTTGTAAAAATTGCAATTAATCCAAGTGAAAGGGGCATTATTTCTCACAATTATTCTCTTCTCCCTGGATGAAATATTTGGAGGAAATATCCCAGCAACTAGGTAGTTTGCTATGTCAGTAAACCAAGAAGAGAGTACTGAGATAGAAAATAAGTTCTCATATGGAAGCTGATCATCAATCATCTCTTCATTATCTACAGGAAAAGTGAGTCTAGACAAAAAATCCACAACTACATTTTCTTTCCCTGGCTTATCAATGATATTTAAATCAAATTTTTGAAAAAATAATAACCACTTAATAATTATAGAATTCAAATTATGTTTGTTCATCAATTATCTAATTTTTGCATGGTAAGTATGCACAAAAAATTGGTACCTAGTAATATAATTTCTGAGCTTATTCAAGGAATGGACAACAACTAAAAGCTCTTTCTCAGTGACAATGTAGTTCAATTCAGCCTTAGACCTATTTTTATTGATGAAATAAATGACATAGGGAAACTTATCAACTATTTGTCCCAAAGTTTCCCCCACAACTTTATCTGATGCCTTAGTATGGATATGGAAAGGTAGAGCCTAGTTGGCACCTCAAAGTATAGGGGAAATGGTCAAATTTTCCTTTATGATTTCAAAGGATTCCTAAAAAAAACTTGACCAAAAAAATTCAGAGTCCTTGGCCAGCAATCCAAACAATGTTGAAGCCATATTACTGAAATCCTTGATGAATCTCCTATAGTAACCATCCAAGCCCAATGAAATCCTAACATCTCTCTCTTTCTAAGGAGTAGGCACTCTTTTTATGATAGCAATTTTGTTTGGGTCTACTTGTATCCCCGCCTGAGATATGGAGTGGCCAAGGACAATCATTTCCCTCCTCAAGAATTCACACTTCTCGGGACTCAAAGAGAGATGAATTTCAATTCATTTCCTCAGGACTTTACCCATATTAGAGAGGGCCTCTTGGAAATAATACCCCTAGGGAGTGAAATCATCCATGTAGATTTCCACAGAATCATGGACAAGCTCAACAAAAATGCTCAGGGCTACTCTCTAAAAAGTGGTAGGGGCA
This sequence comes from Pinus albicaulis, assembly GCA_034641835.2. Classification (NCBI taxonomy): domain Eukaryota; kingdom Viridiplantae; phylum Streptophyta; class Pinopsida; order Pinales; family Pinaceae; genus Pinus; species Pinus albicaulis. The sequence goes on along the minus strand of CM076570.1, from coordinate 1,042,934,814 downwards.
TTGCATATGCCAAATTGAATAACTCTATAAGAAAAGGTGCCCCAAGGACATGTAAATGTAGTCTTGTCTTCGTCTTCAGGGCTGATATGGATTTGATTATAACCACTGAATCCATCTATGAAAGAGAATAACTTCTTCCATGCAAGACCATCTAAGACTTGGTCAATGAAAGGAAAATGGAAATTTTCTTTCTTTTTGCCTTTGTTCAACTCTCTGTAATCAACAGAGATCCTCCACTTCCCATTCTTCTTTGGGAATAAGACTAGAGGAGACACCCATTCATTGTATGATATGGGGTATATGAACCTTCAATCCAACAAATTTTATAATTCATCCTTTTTTATGTCTTTCAAGACTAGGTTCATTCTCGTCTGGGGCTGGCGCATGGGCTTGCATGCCTCTATGATGTAAATATGGTGTGTGGAGACTGAGGGATGCATCCCTTTCATTTCTTTGTAATCCCAAGAAAAATCATCTAAGTTCTCTCTTAGTAGCTTTCATAATTGTTCTTCCTCTTTGGCTGAGAGAGATGGATTTATATTTAGGGTTCTAAATGGGCCAAATTCTACAATCTTGGTAGGTTCGGGGATTGATTCAACTGAGCATAGCTTAGTCCAAGGACTACTTTCATATTCTCTCACCAATTCATCAAGTGGAATGGAAGTGGGGGGTTATTTTTGAAGGATATGGTCAATAAGATCATCTTCATTTAGTTTCCCCCATCTGATAAGAGAATCTAAGGTGAAAATAGGGTAAGGTGTTGCATGGTACACATCATCTTCTTCTCTGTCCTCTAGCCACAAAGGTAGATCATGTTCAATAGAAGGCTGAGTAGGAGGATAGGATACTAGTTGTTTTGACAAGGGCCCATTCTTAATGATCATGTTTCGAACCCTACAACTGATATAGGCATCCGTAGTGGCCAACCAAGGTCTTCCTAGGATAATAGGATAACCATTAAACTTGGTTTTAGGTTGAAGTACCGGGAACTCAGTGGGATACTACCAGGATTAAATGTAGACCTAACATCCTCAACAACTCCCTCAGGAGCTACTATGGATCTATCTACAAGTTGCAGAATTGTAGTGGTCTTTCTGAAATCTCCTTGGAGGTTGAGCTTCAACATGGTTTCTTTAGTCATCACATTGATGGCAGCCCTAATATCAATCAATGTATGAGGGGCAATGATACCATCAATGTGTAAATCCACTACTAGACTCTCAGGATATAGGTATTTGGGAAAATTAATCTCCCTAGCATAAAATCAGATAATTTACCTACAACATTGATGATGGGGGTATCTCTCTTATTTCTTCCTGTATTTTTGAAGAATTTCTCTTTGATAATCTTATTGTAAAGAAGGGGTATCTTCACAGACATATTCTTCAATTCTCCCAGAAGTTCAGTCTCTTATGGGTGTGCTAGCAAGGATGGATCAATCTCTCAGGAAAAGGAGGTGGATTTACTTGAGGGGGTAATCTCTTCCTTTTCCTCATCAACCTCTTCAGGTGGATATGGTGGATGGTTATCTAGGATCACTCTCACATACCTAAGGTTAATCTCATGGATCTCCACAACATAGGCATGGTAATATGTCTCTCCACTGTAGACCTGTTTTGCATGTTTGTTATTCAGGTTCGGATTAGGTTGAGCAAGCATCAGAGGTTGCTTAGGTGGAGCAGGGTGAGTGATTTGAGGTTGAGTTTTGGGTTGAGGAAGTAAAGCAAGAAAGTTGGCTGAGTTGAGGCCTCCACCGTTGTGATCAGTTGCTCCACTAAGGAGGTTGGGGAGCATATGGCTGAAATGGTTGATTGATAGGTTGAGGATGATATGGAGGGGCATAAGGCTAAGAAGGATGTGTGGGCCATGATGGATGAGTAGAAGAATAAAAAGGCTAAAAAGGTGCATTTTGGTTGGGATTGTAGTAATAATAAGGCGCACCTTACATGCCCTGTTGGTATGGCTGAGGTCCTTGAGGCCTCCTTTAATTTATAAAGTAGATTTTATCTAGACCACCTTCCACCCCTTGGTATACAACTTTGAGGCTAGGAAAGGAAGGGCATTTATCTGTTGCATGGTTTTCTTCATAGACTTAGCAAAATTCTATGACATTGATTGGGCATTCATTCCTAGGGTGTCTTCTAGTGCATCTAGGGAAAAATATAGCTAGGGCTCTATCTACCTCTTCTTTTTCCCTTTTGATTAGCATGCTATCCATTTTCAAGGAAAAGGTATGCGACGTTTCACTCTTGAAATCCTCTAGCATGTTCCCTATCTCAATTTTGATGGATGAGGTGGAGGAAGAGGTATTGGCCAAGCCTTGATTACTTCTGCCATTTTTTTTGGCTACCCTAGAATGTTTTTTGAACATATATTTGATGTCGTCATAAACCAACTAATAGATATATCCTCAAAATAACATGTTGAGGGTTTGCAACACTTCCTCCCTGCTCCCTCGAAGAAGAACTAACTTGAGTGACCCAGGATCAAGGGTTTAACTAACCCTCTTATACCTCAGTTGAAATATTTCCTCATAGTCTTATAAAGACTCATCGGGCCCTAGGGTCATCCTAAATATTTCTTCCTTGTTTTCTTTGGACCTGCAATAATCTTTGTATCTATTATTGAAGGACTCTTGCATTTGGGTCGAGGTAGTGATGTTGTCCATAGGAAGACTTGTGAACCAACAAAAGGTTGCATCCTACAGGGTAGAGGGGAAAAATTTCAACTTTTTTTCATCTGAGGCATAGTCATAAGTCCTACAGATAACAAAAAACTTAATCAGGAAAGTGTCAGGGCCCTCAGAAGTTAAGCCATGGAAGTGTGGAAGGGTTGAAGGAATGATTTTCTTCATCTTAGTCTCTCCATTAGTTTTTCTAATGGGAAAGACACCATGGTTTCTATTCTCATCCATAGCTTGAACATGTGAAGCAAGTTCCTCTTCTTCCCCAATAGGTTCTTCAAAATTTGCAGGATTCTCACCTAGATGAAGGTTCCTCTTCTTCCGCAATAGTTTCTTCAATAGTGAAGGTTGAATGTGTGGGGATGTGGGCGTTTTTGGTAGAAATTTTATTTATTTTTTCCTATTCCTATGAGGCATGAAAGAAAATTTCTTTGTTTATTTTCACTTTTTAAAATTGTATGCAAATAAAAATAGAAAATAATGTAGAAGTAGAAAAAAAGCATCTACTTAGACACTTCTGTGGGAACGACACCAAAAAGTGGTGAACCCTAGTATTGCACTAAGAGTGATGCAACTCCCAATGGCTACTCAACTTTACTTATCAACCCGGGGTTCGTACAAACTTAGAGGTGATAGTGCTATATGCACATTAGATGGATTCTACTCATGCCATCCTCAACTAGGTCTTATGGACAGTAGTACTTCTAGGCCATTCCTTTTGCTTGATTTAAGTGCATCTAGCTAATGTAATGCATGGAATTTATTCTAATATAAGACAAATAGAGTATCTATCAAACTTCTACTTGCAATCAACAGTGAAAGCAAAGCATGAACAATTAACCTAGTTGAAGAAAAAGGAATCTATGATATTCATCTAGCTATCTATGCATTTCTAGTAAAGAAACTATTATATCATCACACACTTCATCAAATCATAAACTAAATCCTATATATTGTTTCATTCAACTTGTACTTGCATGAAGAAGCCAATCTAATTCTGAAATGAGATAAAACACTAACTCATACTTTGTTTTTGAAACAAGGAAGGAAGGAGATTTGGAATGAACTGAGGGTTTCTTCTGACCAAAAATTCAAATATGGGGGTCAAATGCATTCTATGCTAGGTTCAAAAGGAAAAATGAGCTAAAATGGAGTGAATAGGTGACTTATAGTGCTGTTACAGGATGTCCAGAAGTGCTACAGGAAACATGCTGAGAGGATTTTAAGGATGAAAAGGGTGCAAGGAAGGTGTGGAAAGGTGAGAGAATGTGGAAATAGATGAGGGAGAGGTGACCAAAACCTCTACCCAAACTTAGAGCCCTTGAAAGGCCCATTTTTCACTTGGATGTTTGCTCACGATGGCCCGTGAAGGTGATTTCACAAGACAGGGTTTTGGTGGAAAATTTGGAGGTTGGAGAGGAGAAGGATGATTGTGATGAAAAGGGTATTTTACCTATAGCTGTAGATAGACCTCCAATCACTACACACATTCATGCAGTGATTATTGACAAACTAACATGTTTAAAAGTGAAAAGGATGAGTTGAATAGAAAACCATGCTTAACCTAAGCTAAAATCTAATATAAGCACAAATCCAACTTCTAACTTGAAGTAAGAATATTATGAACATGATAACCACACTATCTAACTTTCCAAGAAATCATAAACAAAATATTTATGATCTATGGTTTCCTTCCCCTGAAGCTCCCATGAGAGAGGTGAGAAAGAGAAGCCACAAGCACAATTTTGATGGATTTTTATTGCTACTAGAATGAAAAGAGACAAAAAAATTGTTGAAACATAAAGAGAGATATAAATACACAAGAGGGAAACTGGGCCCTAACCCAAAAGAATCAACCCTATGATATTAAATCAGTGATGGAACAAGCAACTTATCATTATCATTGCATAAAAATGTCTATTACATCATATGACAATAAACAATAACACTAAATCGGAGCACAAGAGCTACCTAAATGAATAAAAAGTTTGAATCCTAATGATCTCTTGCATATTCTTATTTATAAAAATGGGTAGCTACCAATAGCTCCCTAAAAAGTAGGAATAATTCTTGATCTCGAGAAGAGTGGAGCTTGGCTCCTCATAAATGCCACTTTGTCAAGGTATTTTCTGATTGGGAGAGATCTAGGGTGAGATTGTGACCACCGAGAGAAGTTAAGGAGGTGGAAAGAACTCCTACAATCTCTCCTTGCTGTCTACTCCGAGCCCTTAGGTGGAAAATATATCAAAAATGGCTTTGTTTCCTACAATTAATTCATATTAGGCAACAAGATGTGACACACATCAAACACCCTTCTTCATTAAGCATGATATGACAAAAATGTAAATAAATGTGAGATAGAGTTAACTTAATAGCTTAAGTATGGCATTTTAACCCTTTAAAATATACCTAATTAAGGGCCTCATCACATACCATTCAACTCAAATGCACAAGCTCTCACCCAATGATGAACTATTTTCTTAGTCCCTATAGCCAACTGCACCAACCAAAACTCTGCAGGCACTTCTTTACTCAAGCCACACTTATCCACCAGGTCAGGATTAACATAACTATAGTTAGATCCAATATCAATCAAAATGGAAAAAAATCAGTCACAAATATATCTCAATAATAAATTCCTTGTGATCTACCTTCTTGTTATCAAATGATGCATAAATATAAGGAATGTTCTGCTCAACATCCCCAACTATTTGTTCCTCTTGAGCACTATAGATTCGAGGTCTGCCACCCTAATACAATAGATAATCCTTCTTATGATGATATTTTCCATTACCTTTATTAGACTTCTCTCTAGGATGAGATCCATGTCCCTTCTCAACCATGTTACACTTCTTGTAAGGAGCCACATTCTCTTTATGACCTGCAAACTGAGTTCTTTACCGCTTCGGATGCCATTTTCCTTTGGTTTTGTCATTACCTTTCCAGTCATGATTACAATTAGTATTGTGCTTCAAATACTCATAACAGTGCTTCAACTTCCCAATTACTTCCTCTAATAATTGAGGCTCATCATACTCGATATGATCCTTGAATTCTAATGGTAGTCCATTGATGAATCTTTGAACCTATATCTTCTCATCCTTAAGATATGGCACATACCTCAACAACTCCAAGAACTTAGTCATATATTATTCATCTTTCATAGATCTCATCTTTAACTCATAGAAATCCTTAGCCTTACCATCATAATATCTCTTTGTCAAATGCTTCTTCCTGAAAATTCTCTTGAACTCATGCCAACTCAAATCCTCTGCCTTGATGCCTTTGACGCACTCCACATCTTCCCACAGATGTATGTATTTCCCTTGAGATTGACAATAAATATCCTAGATTTCATGTTCTCTATATAGTCACACAGCTGGAAGAACTTCTTCATTCCAACCCACCATGCTTCTACATCCTATGGTTTCTTCATCTTTCCATCGAATGTAGGAGGGTTGGATTTCTTGAACTCATATGGAAAGTATCCCCTCTCACTCCTCCTATAATGATGATATCTATGATGAACATGATTCCTATATGAACCATAACTAAAATAGAACCCATAACCACTACCTCTCCTGTTAGGTGTATCCATCCATATACCACTTCTAACCATTTCTTCCCTATCCAACTAGTGCCCACCATGAGACATGCTACCATATGCCTCATTAGTCCTATCCTCTTGTCCATAACTGATATGTGGTTGTCCATGTCTCTGCAAATATAATAAACTATGAAGGATCACTTCATTTACCTCTACTTTCTTTTCCTATGCCCTAACAAGCCTTTCTTGTGACTCAATGATCTATCATTATCTTCTTTGCAACTCCTGATTTATGCCTTTAAGCTTCTCAAGGTGTCTTTTATGTCAAGAGAGTACTCATATTTGTGTTAATCATCTGATCTATAAGGAGATTCATGTGAACTGTAATCCACCATTCTTCTTTTCATCTTTGATATTCTTCTTCTTGCAAACATACCATGTTAGATAACCAAAATTAAACATAATTTAACATAGAATCGCGCTCATCCAATCCAAGTGTTTGAACCTAGAATTCCAGATACTAATCTATAACATGTCCACCCCCACATTTACCTACTTTTATAAGCCATATAGGTAAATGTGAAATGGAGTGCATGTTGGAAACTAGATCACTATTGAGGGGGGGGAGGGGGGGGAATTTTTAGTGAAAACACTTACAAATTTTTCTCCAAATTATTATTCTTTAATCATGCATAAGATTTAACACAAAGGAATATATCTGAGCATCAAACATAAACATGCAACCATGAAAGTATTCAACACAAAGGACACAAATATTTATGGTGGAAAACCCTCTCTAGGGAAAAAAACCACCCATTATTTTTGCGCTTCTCAAATATTCATTATGCTAAGAAAATTATTTACATAGAGTTACAAATGGCTACTATAAAAAGGATATCTCTTTCTCATGTGGATCTAAAGACTACCATCTGTTGGAAGCCACCATGACCTAGTATCCTTGCCCAGTTACTCTTGATCTATCAAATGACTCTACAAACTACTATCTCATGGAAGCCACCAAGACCAACAAATCTCACTTAGTTTATTCCAAAATATCCAAATACCATTGGATTGAGAAAAATGCTCACTTATATTGAATTCACTGGAGTCCTCCAACTCCACTCCTCTACATGGTTCTTGTTTAATTTATATTGAGATTGGAACCAAGATCTGCTCAACATAAGCACCACAACAATGTATCTTCAAAGCACACTATCAAAAACCAAAACCATACCACAAACTACAACACAATCTCACCAACACTGAATAAAATATTATGATCAACACATCAACTAAAAACCATCTATGCAAAAATTAAAACTTCCCACAACTGAATGTTGCAGTCAAACGATAAACTAGAGAATATGTTAGGAGAAAAATATCTCCAAATACTCCTACAATCAAACTCTATTTTACCTCCTCACTTGCTGCACAAAATACTGGTTGAAACATACTTCAAATAACTGTTGCAACACCTGTAAATTTCTTCAGAAAATCTACATCACACAAATCTCACGGCTTGTGCACCCTTCTCCACTCTCACACTCACTCAAAATACCAAGAGAATCAACCAAATGAGCAAATTTTCTTCTCATATTTGTAATTTATAAATATGGTTGTATCAATAATTTCTGTAGGTAATGAGTAATTACAAATTATTTTCACACCCTCAAATTTATCCAAATCAGTCATCTTGATTAGATCAATCCACTCATACCACTTAATGATGGATATTTTCAATTTTAACAACTTTCTAGAAGTTCCTTGACCTTTTCTGGCCTTTACACAGAAAACTGAGAACAAAACCATCAAAAAATAAAATAAAATGCATAAGATGCGTGAGGAAATTATTCCATTCAAGGCTGTGAAATTCCAATCATAAAAAACTGCGCAATATTTCATTGAGCTCAGAAACTGAGCAGTGTGTTGAGTCGGAAAGTTGCCCAGTTCCCCGGAATTATGCAATATTTCCTAGTAGTGTGCATTGCAAGTTTCCTAGAAAAAGAAAAAAAACTAAAAAAGAAAAAAACATCCCTAAAAAATAGGGATCTATTTTTAGTTCCTGAAGGTGACACATTTTCTATTTTTAGAAATTTTTGCCAAGTGCTTCTTTTCCCTTGATTTTAGGCATGCACATCACAAACTCTAATTCATTCAAATTTATTTAATTAATGCCCCTAGAGTTCATTTGCACATTCAATCTTGGATCTCTAGCCTTCCCGAGGAGATCAAGGAACCTTCGATGCAGTCGTCGTTGCTTTTCTAGGTGAGTTTCACTTTTATCGCCTTTTGTCGCTTTTCCTATCGCTTTTTTCTGTCACTTTTTTGATGTTTTTCTTGTGTGAGTGTTGTTTCACCTATTTCTCTACATCATTTTTGGTTTTTAAACTTATTTTAGCTTGTAGAAGTGTTGTTTCAATTTATTTTTTTCCTTTCACAAGTGTAACATCAATTTTTTTATTTTTTTTGCACCGATGGTCACTGTTGCAGCGACTCTCCTCACTGATTTAATTTTCTCCCCATTTGTTAAATTTCTGAACTTGATATTTATTGAATCATTCATACTTAGTTAGATCTACACTCAAGCTCACACCATCACTTAGATATGCACGTTTTCAACACTTCCACCGGGCAGAGTTTGTAATTTTCTTGGCCATTTTTCACTTTGCCCAGTTGGGCACTACACAATCCTAAGGATCAAGCCGAGAGATTTTCCTTTGGAACTAGATAGTGCACTATAAAGCTGGCCCAACTGCACATTGTGTAGTTCCATGGCTCAGTGTTCTTCCTTGGCCATTGACCATTGCACTGCAAAGGCTGAACTATGCATTGTGCAGTCTGAAGCCTCAAACTTCACCCTTCGATGCTGGGACTGCACAGTGCATAGCTCACATAGGTAGCCAGTATCCCTTGTTGTTGAAAAGTGTATAATCCCTATCATCAAGTACCTAGTTTTCTGCTTGATCATGCCTTGAAGGTAGATTTGCTAAATAATGATGTTTTATTGCCATGAGTGTCTTTGCTATCCCACAGATACCATAGCTGTTGAGCACCTCTCTCCAGTATTCATTGTTACCATGGCACCAAAGAAAGCTACTTCAAAATATACCACTGAAATAATTACTGGGCAAGCAGTTGAGCAAACACCGATTAACTTTCCAGTGTATTTGAATACTCAATTATTTGTAGAAAATGAGTCAACACTAACATGGAAGAAAGTTAATGAAGTTCGTTCAGCAAAGAACCCTGAGGAATATTTAGAGGATCACCATGTTTATCTCAGCATACGATAGTCAAGACTACACAGGATTGCATGTAGATGTCCATTCTTCCTGTGTGCAGATGTCATCAACTAGATTGTATCACACATTGATGAGAAGACCATGACATTGAGAAATTCTAGTGGAAAAAATATGGTTTCCTTTCTGGAAAAATATTATCAACATATGTATCATCTTCCCGATCCAATAAATCTCATGGACTCACACTTCTATGCCACCAACATATTTTTTATCACAAGAGATATTTTGAAAGGCTGAGTGAAGGAGCCATCTAAGTTTTGAAAAACACCCACTCATTCATACAAGAAAAAGACTCTCAAGAAATCCTACCAGCTCTTGGTCATCTTAGCTTGCAGGATCTACGGTCGGCAGAGCACAGAGACCTTTCTTGAAGGGTGAGAAATCTTATTGAACCAGGTGGTGAACAATGGGAAGTAATTCAATTGGTCATATTTTTTGGCTCATAAGTTGAGAGCCCATGTAGCACAAGCCTGAGATCCGCCCAAGGGTGAGCAAACAAGGTTTTATATGTCTACATACTTACTGGATGCAATCTGTGCATAAAATTAGTTTCCTGGCATGAACTAGACATGGACACCATGAGAAATTGTCATGCATATTTATTGTAAGCTGGTTTCAGATTGAAGGCATAGAGGAGTTATAGAACAAATAACTGATCAGTTCATCATTTCTATATACAATCTTATATTTGAAGAAGACCCACCATGCATGTCACGAGGATAAATGGAGGCAATATCAAAGGTCACATATTTGTTTGCCTTATTGGATGGCAAACTTATTAGAGTTTTCGGCGAACAGAATCCACCACAATTTTTTCCAAGGTATGCCACTGACAAGCTTGTCATGCAAGAATTCATCTCTCCACAAGGTTGTCAGCAAAATTACATATAAATAAGAAAGCACCATGACCCACTCTTCCTTTGAAAATTAGATTATACGAGATTAAGAACCTCATAGTTGTAGATACCAAAGCAAAATCCATAGGAAAGTTTGATTTTTGTACAAATACTTCAATCTGTATGATCCTAAAGGAATTTGTGAAGCCAACTATGCGAGAATATACTACAATTGGGTTAGAGGGGAATTTCATTGGCTAGAGGAGGATCCATGGAAGAATTGCTACAATTCCTCCATACCCCGCGAGTTGGTCAGTATAGAAGGGACTTCATATGCCACTCCATAAATGACAACAACTCCAGACACAACAACAGTAGAAGGCGACAACTAGATACAAGATAAGGGAAAGAGAAAGGTTGCAGATAGTGCAGAGGGAAAACAAAGATGGAAGATGAAATTGGATCCAATCCTCACACAAGCAACTTTGGCAGCAAAAGCAAAGAGGAATCAAAGGATACAAAGAGCAGAGTGGAGGAAGAGAGAAATGCAAAGCTAGCAGGAAGCAAAACTGAGGGTGAAAAAAGAAAAACAAGAAATGAGGGAACACTGGGAACAAAGGAGGAGAGAACAAGAGGAGAAGCAAAAGCGGTAATAAGAAGGAAGGAAAGGCGCAATGGTAGAAGAAACATCACTGATTCAATTTGAAGAGAAAGAACATAATCAACCAGCAGCAAAGGGAGAGAACGAATAGATGAAGGATAGAGAGATTTCTTAGTAGATCAAAGACTTGATTGAATTTATATACATGGAGTTGGAACTGGAGCTACAGGATGAAGCTGTTGACTTGATGCCCATCACACAACAGGTCACTATTCAGTCTCCACCACTTCCAACTACAAAGTTAGCCTTGAGCAAGGAGAGGGACATAGTTCCTCTTGATGATGACTCGGTGATGGATGTGTACAATCTTCCATATGAAAAACTTCAGAAGAGGATTGTACAAGTACATAGAGATAATTTTCCGAATGATCATCCATCACCTACATTCATTAGAGACAGGGTGATAGTGGCGGACACCAACAAGAATCCAAATTACATTTCCTTGGCTAACTTGGCCTTTGAAGGTGAAAAAAGATAAAACACTCAGTATTTGATGGTTGAGAATAAGAAGTTGGTATAGAATCTATACGTTTCTCGACAAGAGATAGAACAACTACGCATAACAGCATGAAACACAACTTCCACATAAGTCTACTTGGAGAAAATGAGAGCAGTGATACTTGGTGAAGTATCAACACTTGGAGATACCATGCAGGACCTCTATGAGGAGATCATGACCATACATAAGGCAGTTTTCCACTTGCACAACTTTTAGTAGCAAATCAAAGACTTTTTCACAACTCTTAAGAATGTGCAAGCTACCATCAATTTTATGCAAGAATGGACAATATGATACAAAGGAGCATCACTTAACTTGGAGAATAAAATGAAGCCGCAGGCAAAGCTGGAGAAATCAAGAGTTCAAATGTTGATTCATAACAATAAGTAGCTCACCTCATTCAACGGAACTATTCAAGCCTCATATGTACGCTTATACAAAAATTTTGATATCATGGTGAGAACCCACAAGATCCCATCAGTCAGCTCACTCACCGAAGCTAAACGCAAACATCAAGTTAGGTAGGAGATCAAAGAGTACTTGAAGGATCTGAGACAAATTTCCACGAAGGATGATTTGGATCTGAACAGATAGAACATGCATAACTACATCGGTGGTCATGTCTAAATCATATCCATGTTGCTCCTGCTTGAGAAATAATTGAATACTGCTCCAAATCATTGTACTCGGATGCTATGGAGGGTAGAGTTCGTTTTCATCCAGACACCATCACGTAGTTTTGGGATGAAATCACATAGTACCGAGCTTGGCATCAATATATGATCGAGAAGCATCAAGTAGAAGTTTTTGAGCTAGAGTTTTCCCAAACTCAATCATCATAGTGTTTTCTCTTGTTAGGCTGTCAAGTGTTCTCTACCCTATTTTGTCTCATATGGGCACAATTGGAAAATGTAATATTATTTTTAAAATTGAAATGCCAAGTGTCCGTATTGGAATGTGAATATTCATAATGTAATGTAATGAGTCATTTTGTAAATAATTTGAAGAGTCATGAGGGGAGTCCAAGAATCACAATTTCCTTCATTTATTTCTGAACTTCTTGTTCTTGTTTTTTTTTTTTCATCTGGCCTAACATCCTTCAAAAGTTGAATGGCCCATTTTTGTAGTTGACATTCACTTGTTTGTGGATTTGAATAATCACTTTCATTATAAAGGGGATTGATATAAATAGATGTTTTCAATCATCAGAAGGTACAGGGGATCGAGAGTCATTGTCACATGAGTTATTTCTAGGATATTCAGATGAACTTCCAGAAGATCCAGATGGTCTAGATGAAGTAGGTGAGTTGGATGAACCATTTTTTGATCAAGGCAATTCAATATCATACCATTGTTGTGTACTTGGTTGATTTTTAATTCTTCTTTTCTTTTTTCTCCCTTAGTTTCAAATTTATGTAGAAGAATTTATATCTCTATGGCACTCTTGTTTTTTATTTCATCAAATATAACATCCCTATTGACAATAAAATTTCCATTGGATAGAAGACGATATCCCTTATTTTAATCGGAATACCTAATCAATGAACACTTCAAACTTCGTGAATCAAATTTAGTTCACTTTTATTTTGGAACTAAGGCATAAAACAATAAACCAAAAAATCTAATATTATTGAATCGAGTTTTGGAACCAAACCATGATTCATATGGTGTGATTCCATCCAATGAAGCAATAGGAGATTTTTTCCTTAAGTAGATTTTTCTAGGTATTGATTTTTCCCAATATAAATGACTTAAATTTTTGAAAGTTAGCATCGATCTTTCCATCCCTAACAAGGTGTGATTCATTCTCTATGCTACTCCATTCTGTTGTGGAGTGTAGAAATTTGTAAGTTGTCTTTTGATACCATTTCCCCTGCAATAAGTTTGGAATCATTGGAAGTGAATTCCCCTCCATTGTGTGTCCCGAGAGTGCCAATTTTCTCTTTTCCTTCTTTCTCAACTAGTTGGCGAAAAGTCTTAAACTTTTCAAATGTTTCTAACTTTTGTTTCAAAAAATAAACCCAATTCATTGTACTAAAATCATCAATGAAGAGTATAAAGTATCTACAATCTCCTAAATCAATCGGTAGAGGTCCACAAATATCATTATGAACCAATTTCAAATGCTTGTTTGCACGCCGTGAACTTGTTGGAAAAGTATCTCGAATTTATTTACCATAAATGCTGTTGAGATTCAACAAGATGATGAGCTTAGTGAAAAGAGTCGCCTTCACTAAGTGGGCTCGCAGGCTATTTTTGGCGCAAGTCTATTTTTAGACATGGGGATCATATTTTAGAAGTTGCAAGATGCTATTTGTGGATGGTTGGTCAAGTTGGAAAAATAGATGAAATTCTATTTTTAGACATATTGGGAAAAGTCTATTTATAGATCGTCGATCTAAAAATAGAAGCTTTGATTATTATTAGCTCTTAATAATAATCAGACATAAAATAACAACTTATTCTCTTGGAGCACTTAATTTCAGTATACAGATTTGGAAAATAAGTTGGCTGAAGGAATTACACAATTCCTGGGGTTTACTGGTGTTCATGCATGGAGGACTCAAGTCAGAACTGAAGTGGCAAGTTATGATGGAGTTGGAGAAGTAGTTCATGGAGTTGTATTCAATTTAACTCAATTAAACTTAGTTGAGCTAGTTGTATCTAGTCTAATTGAATGATACACTAGTGAGATTTGAGTGAATTAATTAGTTAATTAGCTCATAAATAATAACTCATTAATAAACTGACCAGATACAACAGTTAACTACAGTGCATGGCAGTTCCAGTGGAGACTCAATGGAGAGGTAGGTGAAAGGGAAAGATAGACTATCAGTTGTGACTATAATGATGCATCCAATGCATCACACACACATTGGAGTTGCCAATGAGGATTGCGTAGTCAAGGAAAGGAAGATTCGAGTTCATTCAGGGGTCTTCTTTAGCAGGGATTGCGCAGTAGAGGTAGGATATCAAGAGGCAAGAAATCGGTGCATAGATTTGCAGATTTCTTCATCATAGTGTGTAGCGATTGTATTGTATTGAGAGCTTGATGTAATAAGCTTTGTATGAGGATTGTTACATGATCTCTATGATAAATAATATACAGATAGTTTGGGTTTTTAGCTTCAGGATTTCCCGTTAAATAACTGTGTTATGTGTGATTGTTTTTATTGCTTTATGTGTATGCAATTGATTTGATTTACGCAAATGATTAACAGTGGAATGATTCTGTATTTTGCAAGAATTTAAATATTGTGAGATCAGGAGAATATAGATATATAATGCATATGTTATATAATTTCTACATGGTATTGAAGTAGTGTTAATCATTGAAGATTGCAATTATTGAAGCGGGTTGAGTTTTGTGCTGGTGGAAATTCGAATCTGCTGCAGTGTTTTCATGGTGTGATAGTTGAATATACATTGAAATTTCATTCAATGGACTGCGATTGGAATATGCCCTTGAGGGCAGCTTGAATTACATATCCTGGAAGGACAAAATGGAGGTGATGCTTGAAGATAATGGGTTGAAGGAGTTCATAGAGAATGACATTCTAAAGCCTACTTCTAGATATGCTGCATTACTTGACGCATGGCAAAAGAAGGTAGCAAAGACTCGAAGAATTCTGTTGGAAGGTGTGAAGGACCATATTGTGTCTAGCCTTCACGGGAAAGCCACTCCATTTTCGATGTGGAAGGCTTTGATATATTTTTTCCAAAGAAACAACTACCATAGGAAGTTAGCGCTGAAGGATAAGCTCAGAAAAATAAAAATGGAGAAGGGGATAGTATTCCTAAGTATCTCACGAAGTTTGTCTAGTGCAGGGATGAGCTAGGAAGTGTGGGGATTATACTTGTGGATGAAAACTTGGTAGGCTTGGCTCTCCTTGGATTACCGAAGAGTTGGCATAGTTATGAAGACTCTGTCAATGGTCGGGAGAAACTACTCGATTGGGAGCGACTTTGGTTGGATCTTGTGCAAGAGGAGATAAGGTGGACGACCAGGGATGGTTCTTCATCAAAAAATGAAGATGAAGAAAATTTTTCTTTGGCTGCCAAAGCAAGGAAAGGAAAAGGAAAGAAATTCCAATCCAAATCCGAAGCTAAAGGCAAGAAGCAAGATTTTTCCAAGGTGAAGTGTTTTCACTGTCACCAGCATGGGCATTTCACCACTAACTGCCCACAGAAGAAGAAGAACAAGAACGCTATTGGAGCTGCAATGGGAGAGGCATGGGATCAGTGTGGTATCTTGATAGTGGTGCATCTTTCCATATGATGGGATACAAAGAGTTGTTTAGTGATCTGGAGGAGAAGGATTTCCAAATGCATATAGAGATGGGCGACGATGGTAGATACAGTGCGATTGGTATTGGGACCATAACCTTTGAGAGGGATTTAGGTAAACCTTTTCTCTTAAAGGATGCTATGCATGTTCTAGGTCTGAAGAAGAACTTGGTCTCTGTAGTGCTATTGGAGGACAAAGGTTATGATGTTTTTTTAGCGATGTAAAAGATTTCCTGCAGCATAAAACAACAGGTCAAACCAAGAGGATAGGGATTCGAGTTAAGAATCTCTACAAGCTAGAGGTAGATGGTTGCACTGCAATGGTGGGAAAAACAGAAGAAGTGGTGAGCTGAGATGAGGGCGAATTATGGCACCGAAGACTAGGCCATATTCACCATGGCGCTTTGAAGATTTTGCAGCAGATTTCTACTAGACTTCCCAAAGGTACACTTGTGTAGTTAGATTAGTGCAAGGGATGTACTTTGGGTAAGTTTGTGGATACCACCTTTCATGAGAAGTATAGTCGTGCTTCGACAACCCTTGAGAGAATTCACACAAACGTGTGTGGACCTTTCTCGGTTGCTTCAACAACAAAACACAGGTATTATGTTATTTTTGTTGATGACTTTTCTCGTAGATGTTGGATCTTCTTCATGCAGAAGAAGAGAGAGACATACTCAAAGTTCTGTGAGTTCAAAGCATTGGTGGAGAAAGAGTCGGGGAAGCAAGTGAAGGCTTTATGGAGTGATAATGGTGGTGAATACATCTTGGGCGAATTCAAAGACTTCTATAGAAAAGAAGGAATTCAAAGAGAATTTATAGTGCCTCATAACCCGCAGCAGAATAGGGTCGTGGAGAGGAAGAACAAAACGATCGTGGGTGCTACACAAGCTATGCTTGAGAGGGAGCTAGAATTGCATGCAGTGGAAGAACACCTAGTTCTGAAAGATGATCCTCTAGATGTAGATCAGCCACAAGAGGAGATTCATGGAGTGGAAGAGTCCACTCATACAGAACCAAACATCAGAATGGGGCGAAAGCGTACCACAGAAGCTGAGAGACTGAACCTTGATGCAGCACAGAATGTAGGAGTTCCTACATCACAGCGTAGATAGAGACAATCACCTGACTAATTTACTGGATACATGGCTCTCATGAGCATGTGTATCGTGACAGAGCCATCTTCTTTCGAAGAAGCAGTGCATGAGACCACATGGGTAGATGCCATGGTGGAGGAGTATGACTCCATTGTCAGAAACTGTGCTTGGGAGATTGTTCCAAGGCCGGTGGGTAAATCAGTGGTAGGTTTGAGATGGATCTACAAGGTAAAGCATGCTACTGATGGGAGTGTTGAGAAGTATAAGGCAAGATTTGTTTCTTGGGGCTTCTCATAGATCGAGGGGATTGACTATAAAGAAACATTTGCACCTGTTGCAAGGTATTCTTCCATACGGACCATCCTTGCTCTCTAAGCGCATATGGGTTGGCACATTCATCAAATGGATGTGAAGACTGTGTTCCTTAATGGGATCATTGAGGAAGAAGTGTACATTGAACAACCTGAAGGATTCGAAATCTTCAGTAGCGAGTCGCATGTGTGTAGGCTCAAAATAGCTTTGTATGGGATAAAACAAGCAGCTCGTGCTTGGCACACTTGGATCAATAGCTATTTCACCGGACTTGGTTTCACCAAGAGTGAGGCAAATGCAAACCTATACCAAATTGTGGTGGAGGGTAAGATTTTAATCATTGTGCTTTATGTTGATGATTTAATACTAATGGGTGATGAGTAGTTTATACACTCATGCAAGGACGATCTTGAAAAGGAGTTTGAGATGAAGGACTTGGGCCTCCTTCATTATTTCCTAGGATTGGAAATTTGGCAGCAGGAAGGTGAACTGTTTGTGTCTCAAGGCAAGTATGCCCGGGAGATACTAGAGAAGTTTCACATGCAAGGCTGTAAGCCTATCAACACTCCTCTTCCTGGCAGTTGGAGGAAAGAGGATGCTACATCGACAGAGGTAGTGGATGCCACTGTTTATCAACATTTGGTTGGTTTTCTCATGTATTTAGTTAATACAAGACCGAACATATGCTATGTGGTGAACCAGCTTTCACAAGCGATGGTTAAGCCTACCAAGCCCTTTTGGAAGGTAGGCAAGTATGTCCTGAGGTATCTCAGGTGCACATCTAAGTATGGCTTATGGTACAGACAAACGGATGAGGTGAACTTGCATGGCTTCACGGATGCAGATTGGGCAGGAAGCCCAATAGACAGAAAGAGCACATCAGGAGGGATTTTCAGTATCGAATCTACGACAGTTTCTTGGTACAACAGGAAACAAAGATTCATGGCACTTAGTTCAGCAGAAGCATAATACATGGTAGTAATTCAAGCTGCATGTGAGGCTATCTGGATGAGGAAGATCCTAGTCGATTTGTTTTGTTCTCATTTAGATCCTACAATGATACATTATAATAATTAGAGTTACATTAACTCTCGATTAATCATGTGTTTCATGATAGATATAAACATATTGATATCCGGTATCAGCATATCAAAGATTGTGTGCAGCGGAAGATCATGTTGCTTTAGTACATTCCTATGGAAGGTCAGGATGCAAATATTCTGACGAAGGCACTCACTAGGAGAAAATTCGAATACCATAAAGATAGGATCGTTGTGAAAGATAATCCCTATCTTTTTGAGAGGGAGTGTTGAGATTCAACAAGATGATGAGCTTAGTGAAAAGAGTCGCCTTCACTAAGTGGGCCCGCAGGCTATTTTTGGCGCAAGTCTATTTTTAGACTATGTCTATTTTTAGACATGGAGACCATATTTCAGAAGTTGCAGGATGCTATTTGTGGATGGTTGGTCAAGTTGGAAAAATAGATGGATTTCTATTTTTAGACATATTGGGTGAAGTCTATTTATAGATTGTTGATCTAAAAATAGAAGTGTCGATTATTATTAGCTCTTAATAATAATCAGACATAAAATAACAACTTATTCTCTTGGAGCACTTAATTTCAGTATACAGATTTGGAAAATCAGTTGGCTAAAGGAATTATGGAATTCCTAGGGTTTACTAGTGTTCATGCATGGAGGACTCAAGTTAGAACTGAAGTGGCAAGTTATGATGGAGTTGGAGAAGTAGTTCATGGAGTTGTATTCAGTTTAACTCAGTTAAACTTAGTTGAGCCATTTGTATCTAGTCTAACTGAATGATACACTAGTGAGAGTTGAGTGAATTAATTAGTTAATTAATTCATAAATAATGACTCATTAATCAGCGAGCGGATACGACGGTTAACCACGGTGCATCTCGGTTCTAGTGGAGACTTAGTGGAGAGGTAGGTGAAAGGGCAAGATAGACTATCGGTTGTGACTATAGTGATGCATCCAATGCATCACGGTTCAATGAGGATTGTGTAGTCAAGGCAAGGCGGTTTCGAGTTCATTCAATGGTCTTCTTAAAGGCGGGGATTGCGCAGTGAGAGCGAGGCTATCGGGAGGCAAGAAATTGGTGCATAGAATTGCATATTTCTTTGTAAATAGTGTCTAGCGATTGTATTATACTGAGAGCTTTATGTACTAAGATTTGTATGAGGATTGTTACATGCTCTCTATGATACATAATATACATATAGTTGGGGTTTTTAGCTTCAAGCTTTCCTTTTAAACAACTGTGTTATGTGTGATTATTTTTATTGCTTCATGTGTGTGCAATTGATTTGAATTCCGCAAATGATTAACAGTGGAATGATTCTGTATTTTGCAAGAAGTTAAATATTGTGAGATCAAGAGAATATAGATATATAATGCATATGTTATATAATTTCTACAAATGCGGGTGCCTTGTCTTGCATTTTATTTCTTAAAAGTTGGAATTCCTTTAACCATTCCCTTCTTTTGAAGTTGAGAGATACTTTCAAAGTTTAAATTCCCATATCTAACATGGCACAACCTTATTGGTGAAATATATGTACTTGTTTCTCCTACAAAATCAGAATTTCATGGAATGGTTGTTCCTTTAATCCTTAGATGTTTTCCATCTTCATATCCTGTCATGACTGTCTTCATATTTTTTTTGATGAAGTTGATTTTTACTAACCCGTCCTCCATAACAACCTGATGTCTTACTTTTCGAATCGTGACTAATGAAAACAAAATCTAATTGAAAGTTGGTATATACCAAACATTTGAAATTATTTTTCTCCAATGTCAAGAAGATAAAATTTTACTACACCTTTTCCATGAGGATATTCTCTTGTATCACTGGAAATAAATATTGAATGGAGATGCCATTGCTTAAAAGTCCAAAGGAATTCACATTGAAAATTCATATGTTGTGTTTCCCCTGTATCTAAAATCCAAGAATTTTCATAATCAATTTTAAGATATGTGGAGACCTATAATGTTGTTGATTCTAAACTTTGGAGTGTGGTAAAGACATATTATGAGACATCATCTTCTTGATCATTAGGAAAATATACCATGTGTTATTGAAACTTTGGAATTTTTCCAATATAAGTTCAACAACCTTCAACATAATGACCAACTGTGTTACATATTATACAAACAACTTGATTGAAATCTTTGCCTCTACCTTGACTCTGTCCACTACCTGTACTTTTTTCTCTACCTTGATTTTTTCCTCTTCCATGAATTTGTCCTCTGCCTTTACTGTTGCCTCTATTAGAACTATTGCCTTTGCTGAAGTTGTTCCTTGATTTTGATTTATGTGCCCTATTCCTCTACCTCCAAAACTATCAGTTGAAGATTTAATAGTACTAGCTTCTATAAAGAAGACATCTTCCCCAATCTAATTCTTCTTTCCAAAAGTTTTATCACGTTGAGCTATCATTTCACTTAAATCATAAAATTTTAACTTCTCTAGCTTTCGAGTTACTTGTAAAGTTTCCAAGAAATGTGTATATGAAGAAGGAAAACAAACAATCAAAATATTAGTCATGAAACTATCATCCACTGCTTGAAATATAGCCTTTACTATTCCTTGCTTAATGTTATTAAGCATGGAAATGTATTTAGGTACATCTCCACCTTATGTCAATTTAAATTAAAGAAACTTCAATTGAAGATCAACTTTCTTAGATTCAGGTTGTGTATCAAATAAATATTTAAATGTTCTCCAAGAGGACCATGCATTAGAAACATTTTCAATGTGAACATACATTTCATCATTAACTGAAGATTTGATTAATGTTAGTGCTTTGGCATTTCTGATCTCCCATTTAGCTAGTGAGTCTGCATATGTAGGTTTGTTTAGTTTAACATCACCATCAAATACATATTGCCAAAGTTCACTTTAAATCAAAGTGCTTTCTATGTGCCTTTTCCATGTTATTTGTGTTGGCAATATGATGCAGAGTGTTGTCCTTGATGGCAACCCACCTTGATGAAGATGATGACAACTTACTTGATGAAGTTGTGCTTGATAGAATATGTTCTTAATGAAGTAAATCTGATGTATCTACAGTGAGTACATAAGGCAGTGAAGAAAGGAATTCAGATTGTGCTAAATCTATGGTGAAAGAGTATGTCTCAAGGCATACGCGGATCTGTCTAAGGGAAGTCGCGTATGCACGCGGAAAAGAACGTGCAAAGTCACGTATGGGCTAAAGCGCTCTAAAAGTGCAAAACCAGGGGTGACCACCATGTTATTGACCCATTGTATTGGGTAATGATCCACCTAATTGACCCCGTCCAGGAATACCATCGGAAGTAATGTTGTTTTGGTTCATGGTATTGAAAAAAAGGGGGCTCATGGTATTGAAAAAGGATAAACCTATATAAAGAGATGAAATTCATTATGCAAATCATGAGTGTGGGTGCAAGATGTCTGAGCTTGAATGAATACTTCTCTCTGAAGTAGATCTGAATGGAAAGGGTTACACTTGAATGATAAATCTGAGTGTATGATGCACCAATGATGAAGAAGGGGATCTAGATTTGAAATGTGCTTGTATTTGCCAGATCTGTTTATGGAATGATTAGATCCAAGAAGAGGCGAACATCTGTCTGAAGTGAAGGGTTAAATCTGTTTGAAGTATCTATTCTGAAAAAATGCAATGACCTAAAATCTCTGAAGAACCATACGCTAGTTCGCCGAAGAGGAAGCGTGTATATACGCAGCTTCGCTAAAAGAAAAGCGCGTATGCGCAATTAAATTAGTTCTGTAAAAATGTACAGAAGTATACGTTGGTTTGTGTGAATGGAAGCGCGTATATACGCGACATCAGTGAAATGAAAGCGCGTATGAAAACTAGGTTTACGGGTCCGTGTAAGAAATGACTGATCTATTCTCAACAGAGCTGCTGCTATCTCGTATTCTACTATTCTCGAGTTGTCCGTGATCACAAAGTTGGTGATGTATGGTTGAGCTTAAAAGTATTGAAAGGGTCCAGTCTAAAAATATGATGAAACATGGCCTACAAGTATTTTTCTATTGAAGTTGTTGGATCCAGTGCGAAAATTGATGAAACGTGGTCCAAGGTCATGCTAAGGGTTGTAGCCTTCAGTCAGGGGGTTGTAGCTCCCTTCCAGGTGTGGCTGGTAAACGAGAGCAGGGGGTCGTAGCTCCCTTCCAGGAGAGGCTGGTAAACGAGTCAGGGGGTTGGGAGCCTTCCGTGAGAGGCCGGTAAACGAGCGCAGGGTGCCTCGCATGTCAGGTAGGAGTCTCGCACTCAAGACATATGTTGTAAGATGTTTTCTCTATAATAAAATATCGGGTTGGCCGAGCAACTCACAGGTTTTCTCCGACTTGGGTTTCCACTTAAAAATCCTTGTGTTCATGTGTGATTCTTTGTGTGATGATTATTCTGTTCTTACTGCACATGTTTACTGTTTATTGAATATCTGATGAATAACTGATGGAATAGTTTAAGTGAAGAATTAATGACATAATTAGTTCTCTGTGTATACGCGAGTTTAATAAAGGGTATCCGCGTATATACGCGAGTCTGCTTCAGGAAAGTAGCGTATGGGCTTTGAAGTAAAGAAAAGTAAAATTTTTTGAATATGCTGTAAATACTTATTCACCCCCCCTCTCAGTATTTTTCCCAACAATTGGTATCAGAGGAGGTTCTTCTGTAGAAGCTTGATCGCTTGAAGAAAATCCGTCGCAATGGGAAGTCAAGAAGGAGTGATGTCTATAAAGCCACCTCTATTCAATGGAAGAAATCTGATATTCTGGAAGGTACGAACAAAAGCATATTTGCAAAGTCTTGTTGCAGATGTATGGGAAATCGTGGAAGAAGGTTATCAATACCCGGCAAGTATTCCTACTGATGCAGCAGAAAGGAAGAAGTATGAAACCAATGCCAAAGCAGTAAATGTCTTGAAACAGGTGCCAGAAAGAATCAGACTTACAAAGTAATGCAGCCTACATTCAAAGAAATAAATATGGGACAAAATCATTCTCGAGCTATGAAGTAGATACAAAGGTAAAAAATGCAAACTCCAAACTCTTAGAATTGAATATGAAAATTTGAAGATGCACAAAGATGAAAGTGCTGGGGCGCTTTCTTCCTTCTCGGTCTAGATGATGTTGTAAATCGAATGACAATTTGGGTGAAACCATAATCGATACTACTCCTCGTGGAAAAGTCTTAAGATCCTTGACTTCAAAATTTGACTTAAAGTCTCAATCCATAACACAAGGCAAGATCTGCAAACTCTTACTATTGTTCAAGTACATGGTTTATTATGATGAGATTTTGATCCCGGTTTACTGAAAAGTATCTTTTGTGTTCACACATGGATGAGTTGGAAGTCGTTTGATTCAGAAATAATCATGCAGAGCTTTGTTACTATGGTTGACATCTTTTGCCTACATATGTTACTTCGTGTTAAATCTTGAAGATCTTGATGATGTTGGATCACATGGATGATTGCTTGACACATATTTGAAGATGTTATTCTGGTATGATAATCTCTCTTGGAAAGATTGTATTGATGCGGCAAAGAATCTGAAGGCTTGGTTACTAATGTGCTTATGCTACAACCGTTGGATGACGCTTGAAGACACAACTACACTGTTCTATCTATCTGTAGTCCAGGGAAGCACTCAAATATCCCAGAAAGAAGTTGAACACTGTCTTTTTCTCACAGAGGATCAGATCTGGTTAAAATTTAGAAGATGGAATTAGATACGCGGGTTTCCTGAAACACAGTCGCGTATATACGCGAGTTCATGCACATAAAACTGCATATGTCTGATTGCTGAAAATTTTCTGCTTGGAGTCAGCTCTCTTCAGCACAGCTGCAGTGCTGTTTGGTATCTCTGATACTATTTGGTATATCTGGTGGTGTTCCAGTTCTCATAATTCTTTTCTCATGTTTTGATAAAGATGCCTTGATGATTTGTTGGTGAAAGTGTTCAGGATGCACAAACTAAGGGGGAGCCTTAGTCATATGGAAAGGATGCTTGAATGTACAGATTCAGGGGGAGCTTTAGCGTTGCTGAGTATAATGCATTGTTGGAATTATGATGATTCTGAAATATGTTCTCCTTCTTGAGGACTTTCTGGTGTTGGTTATGAAAAGTCACATTTGTAATTTGATGAAAACGTCTTGTTAAGACCCATGATGTAAGTATGAGTCATTGGTGATAGGAAGTTCATAAGAGTCATGTACTTCATTGAAAAATATGCTTGAAAATTCAGCATGAACTCAGGGGGAGAGTATGTTGGTTTTGGTCTGCCCTTTGCCCTTGATGTCAAAGGGGGAGAGTGACAAGGTGTTTGAATGGTGTCAAAAATGGAGAGAGTGACATGGTGTCATTGTATTCTTAATGTACCTATCTGTTGTGGTAACCAAAAACCATTGTGGTTGCCATCAAGTCCAAAGGGGGAGATTGTTGGCAGTATGATGCAGAGTGTTGTCCTTGATGGAAACCCACCTTGATGAAGATGATGACAACTTACTTGATGAAGTTGTGCTTGATAGAATATGTTCTTAATGAAGTAAATCTGATGTATCTACAGTGAGTACAGAAGGCAGTGAAGAAAGGAATTCAGATTGTGCTAAATCTATGGTGAAAGAGTATGTCTCAAGGCATACGCGAATCTGTCTAAGGGAAGTCGCGTATGCACGCGGAAAAGAACGTGCAAAGTCGTGTATGGGCTAAAGCGCTCTAAAAGTGCAAAACCAGGGGTGACCACCATGGTATTGTCCCATTGTATTGGGTAATGATCTGCCTAATTGACCCCGTCCAGGAATACCATCGGAAGTAATGTTGTTTTGGCTCATGGTATTGAAAAAGGGGCTCATGGTATTGAAAAAGGATAAACCTATATAAAGAGATGAATTTCATTATGCAAATCATGAGTGTGGGTGCAAGATGTATGAGCTTGAATGAATACTTCTCTCTGAAGTAGATCTGAATGGAAAGGGTTACACTTGAATGATAAATCTGAGTGTATGATGCACCAATGATGAAGAAGGGGATCTAGATTTGAAATGTGCTTGTATTTGCTAGATCTGTGTATGGAATGATTAGATCCAAGAAGAGGCGAACATCTGTCTGAAATGAAGGGTTAAATCTGTGTGAAGTATCTGTTCTGAAGAAATGCAATAACCTAACATCTCTGAAGAACCATACGCTAGTTCGCCGAAGAGGAAGCGCATATATACGCGGATTCGCTGAAAGAAAAGCGCGTATGCGCAATTAAATTGGTTCTATAATATGTACAGAAGTATACGTTGGTTTGTGTGAATGGAAGCGCGTATATACGCGACATCAGTGAAGTGAAATCGTGTATTCAAACTAGGGTTTGCTGAAGTCTGTGGTAAGAAATGACTGATCTATTCTGCTGTATTGCTGCTATCTGTATTCTACTGTTCTGAGTTGCCTGCATCAGGTTGGTTGTATGATTGAGCTTAAATGTATGAAGAGGGTCCAGTCTGAAAATATGATGAAACGTGGCCTACAAGTATTGTTCTATTGAATTTGTTGGATCCAGTGTGAAAATTGATGAAACGTGGTCCGAAGGGGTGCTGAGGGTTGTAGCCTTCAGTCAGGGGGTTGTAGCTCCCTTCCAGGTGAGGCTGGTAAACGAGATCAGGGGGTCGTAGCTCCCTTCCAGGGGAGGCTGGTAAACGAGTCAGGGGGTTGGAGCTCCCTTCTAGGAGAGGCTGGTAAACGAGCGCAGGTGGGTGCCTGCGTGATGGTAGGAGTCTGGACCAACACATATTTTGTAAGATGTTTTCTCTATAATAAAATATTGACGGCTGAGCAACTGTAGCGGTGGTTTTCTCCTGACTTGGGTTTCAACCTAAAAATCCCGGTGTTCATGTGTGATGCTTTGTGTGATGGTTTATTCTGTTCTTACTGCACATGTTTACTGTTTATTGAATATATGATGAATAAATGATGGAATGGTTTAAGTGAAGAATTAATGACATAATTAGTTCTCTGTGTATACGCGAGTTTAATAAAGGGTATCCACGTATATACGCGAGTCTTCTTCAGGAAAGTAGCGTACGGGTTTTGAAGTAAAGAAAAGTAAAAAGTTTTGAATATGCTGTAAATACTGATTCGCCCCCCCTCTCAGTATTTTTCCCAACAATTGGTATCAGAGCAGGTTCTTCTACAGATGCTTGATCGCTTGAAGAAGATCTGTCGCAATGGGAAGTCAAGAAGGAGTGATGTCTATAAAGCCACCTCTATTCAATGGAAGCAATCTGATATTCTGGAAGGTACGAACAAAAGCGTATCTGCAAAGTCTTGGTGCAGATGTATGGGCAATCGTGGAAGAAGGCTATCAATACCCGGTAAGTATTCCTACTGATGCAGCTAAAAGGAAGAAGTATGAAACCAATGCCAAAGCAGTAAATGTCTTGTTAGGAAGCATGTCTGAATCAGAATTTGTTAAAGTGATGCAGCTACATTCAGCAAAAGAAATATGGGACAAAATCATTCTGAGCTATGAAGGAGATACAAAGGTAAAATGCAAAACTCCAAACTCTTAGAATTGAATATGAAAATTTGAAGATGCATAGTGATGAAAGTGTTGCCAGTTTCTTCTTACGTCTGGATGATATTGTAAATCGAATGACAAATTTGGGTGAAACCATAACTGATACTACTTTGGTGGAAAAAGTCTTAAGATCCTTGACTTCAAAATTTGACTCTAAAGTCTTAGCTATTGAAGAAAGGCAAGATCTGCAAACTCTTACTATTGTTCAAGTACATGGTTTATTATGATGAGATTTTGATCCCGGTTTACTGAAAAGTATCTTTTGTGTTCACACATGGATGAGTTGGAAGTCGTTTGATTCAGAAATAAATTATGCAGAGCTTTGTTACTATGGTTGAGATATTTTGCCTACATATGTTACTTCGTGTTAAATCTTGAAGATCTTGATGATGTTGGATCACATGGATGATTGCTTGACACATATTTGAAGATGTTATTCTGGTATGATAATCTCTCCTGGAAAGATTGTATTGATGCGGCAAAGAATCTGAAGGCTTGGTTACTAATGTGCTTATGCTACAACCGTTGGATGACGCTTGAAGACAAAACTACACTGTTCTATCTATCTGTAGTCCAGGGAAGCACTTAAATATCCCAGAAAGAAGTTGAACACTGTCTTTTTCTCACAGAGGAACAGATCTGGTTAAAATTTAGAAGATGGAATTAGATACGCGGGTTTCCTGAAACACAGTCGCGTATATACGCGAGTTCATGCACATAAAACCGCGTATGTCTGATTTCTGACAATTTTCTGCTTGGAGTCAGCTCTCTTCAGCACAGCTGCATTGCTGTTTGGTATCTCTGATACTATTTGGTATATCTGGTGGTGTTCCAGTTCTCATAATTATTTTCTCATGTTTTGATAAAGATGCCTTGATGATTTGTTGGTGAAAGTGTTCAGGATGCACAAACTAAGGGGGAGCCTGAGTCATATGGAAAGGAAATTGAATGCACAGATTCAGGGGGAGCTTTAGCGTTGCTGAGTATAATGCATTGTTGGCATTATGATGATTCTGAAATATGTTCTCCTTCTTGAGGACTTTCTGGTGTTGGTTATGAAAAGTCACATTTGTAATTTGATGAAAAGGTCTTGTTAAGACCCATGATGTAAGATTGTAATATTCAGTCCTGTAAGGACTTGTCGAATTTTGTAAACCCACTTGGTTGGGTAAAGTTCATAGAGTCATGTACTTCATTGAAAAATATGCTTGAAAATTTAGCATGAACTCAGGGGGAGAGTATGTTGGTTTTGGTCCGCCCTTTGCCCTTGATGTCAAAGGGGGAGAGTGACAAGCTGTTTGAATGGTGTCAAAAATGGAGAGAGTGACATGGTGTCATTGTATCTTAATGTACCTATCTGTTGTGGTAACCAAACACCATTGTGGTTGCCATCAAGTCCAAAGGGGGAGATTGTTGGCAATATGATGCAGAGTGTTGTCCTTGATGGCAACCCACCTTGATGAAGATGATGAAAACTTACTTGATGAAGTTGTGCTTGATATAATATGTTCTTAATGAAGTAAATCTGATGTATCTACAGTGAGTACAGAAGGCAGTGAAGAAAGGAATTCAGATTGTGCTAAATCTATGGTGAAAGAGTATGTCTCAAGGCATACGCGAATCTGTCTAAGGGAAGTCACGTATGCACGTGGAAAAGAACGTGCAAAGTCGCGTATGGGCTAAAGCGCTCTAAAAGTGAAAAACCAGGGGTGACCACCATGGTATTGTCCCATTGTATTGGGTAATGATCCGCCTAATTGACCCCGTCCAGGAATACCATCGGAAGTAATGTTGTTTTGGCTCATGGTATTGAAAAAGGGGCTCATGGTATTGAAAAAGGATAAACCTATATAAAGAGATGAATTTCATTATGCAAATTATGAGTGTGGGTGCAAGATGTCTGAGCTTGAATGAATACTTCTCTCTGAAGTAGATCTGAATGGAAAGGGTTACACTTGAATGATAAATCTGAGTGTATGATGCACCAATGATGAAGAAGGGGATCTAGATCTGAAATGTGCTTGTATTTGCTAGATCTGTGTATGGAATGATTAGATCCAAGAAGAGGCGAACATCTGTCTGAAGTGAAGGGTTAAATCTGTGTGAAGTATCTATTCTGAAGAAATGTAATAACCTAACATCTCTGAAGAACCATACGCTAGTTCGCCGAAGAGGAAGCGCGTATATACGCGGCTTCGCTGAAAGAAAAGCGTGTATGCACAATTAAATTGGTTCTATAATATGTACAGAAGTATACGTTGGTTTGTGTGAATGGAAGCGCGTATATACGCGACATCAGTGAAGTGAAAGTGCGTATTCAAACTAGGGTTTGCTGAAGTCTGTGGTAAGAAATGACTGATCTATTCTGTTGTATTGCTGCTATCTGTATTCTACTGTTCTAAGTTGTCTGCATCAGGTTGGTTGTATGATTGAGCTTAAATGTATGAAGAGGGTCCAGTCTGAAAATATGATGAAACATGGCCTACAAGTATTGTTCTATTGAAGTTGTTGGATCCAGTGTGAAAATTGATGAAACGTGGTCCGAAGGGGTGCTGAGGGTTGTAGCCTTCAGTCAGGGGGTTGTAGCTCCCTTCCAGGTGAAACTGGTAAACGAGATCAGGGGGTCGTAGCTCCCTTCCAGGAGAGGCTGGTAAACGAGTCAGGGGGTTGGAGCTCCCTTCCAGGAGAGGCTGGTAAACGAGCGCAGGTGGGTGCCTGCGTGCTGGTAGAGTCTGCACCAGCACATATCTTGTAAGATGTTTTCTCTATAATAAAATATTGAAGGCTGAGCAACTGCAGCGGTGGTTTTCTCCCGACTTGGGTTTCCACCTAAAAATCCTGGTGTTCATGTGTGATGCTTTGTGTGATGGTTTATTCTGTTCTTACTGCACATGTTTACTGTTTATTGAATATCTGATGAATAAATGATGGAATGGTTTAAGTGAAGAATTAATGACATAATTAGTTCTTCAGGAAAGTAGCGTACGGGTTTTGAAGTAAAGAAAAGTAAAAAGTTTTGAATATGCTGTAAATACTGATTCACCCCCCTCTCAGTATTTTTCCCAACAATTTGAACCTTCAAGTTTGTCATCTTCAGAAAATAAATTTACTATATTAGGCATTGTAAAAGTAAATGTATGCACTAATATGGAGCATGCACTTGAAAATAAATTGGTAACACACCACACGTAGAATCACACAAAAAAATTATCTATCAGGGCTTGGTCTTGACCCTCGTATAGTCGTTTGAAGAGAAAAGTGACTGAGATTTTCACTTGGCTGTAGTCAACTTCTCTAAAATTTTACAATAAGCTTTCAAAATTTGACTTTACAATGCTCTTGCAATTTGACTTCTATGATTGTAGCCCCCCCTCAAAGTAAACATTACAAACTTGTTTCCTTCAAAAATTTACACCTTATCACTCCAAAATTACAAAATTCAATAAGAAATCACACATTATCCCTCCAAAATGAAATTTCTATGTTTTATACAAAATATGCTATTACAAAAATAAGAAAGTACATCACACCTTATCTCTTAAGAAATTTACACCTCAATTACAAAAAAATGAATTGGTCATTCAAGATTTGACTTTATGTATATACCAAAGGCATACATTTATGTGCATTTTTTGGGGGATTGCACCATAGGAACCACATACTTTCAACACACCACAAAGTTCCATGTTGGATGCTTTTCACCACATGCCAACGAGAAAGGAGTCAACACCCTCTTAGGAGTCAGCATCCCTCGCAATGTTCAATATGGCGGACCGCCATGGAAATGCGGGGCAGGTGGAGGGAAATTGCAATGTTCATTGACCGCCATCAATACGGTGGGCCGCCATGGAAATGTGGGGCAGGTTGTGGGAAATGCGCAGGTGGTGGGAAATGAGTCCAGACATGTAATTTTTAATTCATTGATCCATGTTCCAGAGATGATGAGTCAAGACAATCAAGAAAAAGATAGGTCTGAAATTGACAGTGAAGTACATGCAACTTTACCCCGAAAATATGGCACAAGAAAGCGTGTTGACTCTAACTTGTGTATAATGTAATGGTAGCAACTTTAATTAGTGGTGTCATGTCGTTTTTTTTTTAATCTTTCCTAGAGATCTTGACTTTAAAGGTTTGTCATATTTTTTTTTTATCTTTCCTAGAGATCTTCACTTTAATATTTAATTTTTTTATGATGTCAATTTTACTTAGTGGTGTCATGTCATAGCTATTTTGTGTCTTTTCTTGTATTTTTTTTTAGATATTCATGACTTTAAAGGTGTCTTTTAAAGATTATTGAGAAATATTTTTAATATTATTTTTTTTTTAATGATATTTAAAGTTTCTTCATCATTTAATTTTTTTATTTGGTGGGTCATAATGTTTGAAAGTTTCTTGTACAGTAAAAGTGGATGAATATATTTTTATTTATTTAGTAGGTTATATTGTTTAAAGTTATTGTTGATGACTTGTAACCATTTAATTAGTGGTGTCAAGTCATAGCTATTTTGTGTTTTTTCTTATGTTATTTTCTCTATATCTCTGACTTTAAAGGTGTGTTTCAAAGATTATTGAGAAATATTTTTCTGTATTAATTTTTTTTTTATATCCAATGAGTTATAATGCTTATTTTTATTTAATTTTTTTTTATCCAATAAGTTATAATTCTTATTTTTATTGGGTGGGTTATAACTTTTAAAATTAAGTATTTTGTATAGTAAAAGTGGATGAATATATATTTTTTATTTAGTAAATTATGATGTTTAAAGTTTTTCCATTATTTTATTAAAATTAAGCATCTTGTACACTAACAGTGGATGAATAGTGTTTTATATCAGCATTAAAAGTAAATGATTAATAGTGTTTTACATCAGTATTAAAATTAAATGATTAGTGTAAAAGAAGTATTCTCGACTTTTGTATAGTGCATTCATACCATTTTTGGTTCTAAATAAAAGTGTTTAATTCAGTGTAATGCATCTGGAGTTTTAGTTTTCAATGAGCAAGCGTAGCAACTTTTTAAAGTGCATCTTTACATTTGGAAAAAGTGAGTTGTGGAAAAGAAGGATTGAAATCTTGAATCTTGGATTCATTTTGTAAATGTTTTTGTTCAATAATATAAGTATTAAGCTTTTGTGTTCACATTTATATTAATATAAAATTTTTATATAGTGTTATGTTATTAATATGTCAATTATATTTATATTATGGTGATATTTTTACACAGTGTTATGTTATTATTCTCTCAATTATTATATGGTGTAGTGTTGTATTTTTACATATAGATAAATTAGTGCATTACTCGTTACCTCTCAAATTGGTATCAAACTCATAGTTCTTCATATTCCCCAGTTTCCTATTGCCTTTTAAAGTTTTGTATGACTTCATATATTCTTTAATTTGTTCACCTTAGAGTTTTGTACGACTTCATGTATTCTCTAATTTCTTCAACTCGTGCCTCCCAAATTGGTATCAAGATGTTGTAATTTTCCTACTCTACTCTTAGCCTCCTAGTTTATATTAAATGCATGCATGTGAATCATAAGCAATATGAATTTTTTATTTCTTTTTAAACAATGTCAAAATTTGAGCTTCACCATATAATTTGAAACTATAAATAATTAAACATTCAAAATCATAACCATATCGTAGTTAGTAATATTTTTCCCTAGCAACAATTTGGTGGAGTGGCGGTGGCTCTACCTTAGTGGTAGGACACCCCACCACCCTACTTCCTTTGATATTAGTGGTGGTCAAAAGTCAAAACACTACACTTAGGGGGGCACATTGCTTAAAGAGAAGGGGTTTTCCACCTATGAAGTAATACAATAGTGACCAAGGAGTAGCCCAACATTGATAATTGTGTAAGGGGAAGGGGGATCCACTTCTTGTCGCAAAGCATGAGTGAAGGTGTGAGTGCAAGGGTTAGTCGCAAAGCATGAGTGAAGGTGTGAGTGCAAGGGCTAGGGGAGGTTACAATTTTTGTAGTGGATGGGTGATGGCTTATGGAGTATCACACATAGGTTGGAGGTGAGAGCCATGATGGAAATAAGGCTCAAAAATGGTGGCATTGGAGTGTTTTACCATCACAATGGAGGGAGGTTGGGGAGTTTAGGGTTGAGAAATAATAGGGCTTGGAGTTGGAGGAGGGAAGGTCCTACCATGGCAGAGATGGGTTATGACCATGAATATGGAGAGTGGAGAGGGACCTCAACCTTTAGCTTGGACTTGGATTATAATGGTAACTAGATGTAACGTACCTGACCCCTTCATTTCACATTTGAGGAATGGTGTAATAACTTTTTTTTCCACGCTGACTAATTCGATGTGACTCTGGCATCCCAACACACCTTGAAATTACAATTCGTAGTCCCCTTCAGAATCCCAACCTTTCTACTAACGTGGCATGACTCCGAACCCTCAGATGCTCTCGAACTTTCAAGTTGAGGTCCCCCATGGAATTTGACCTTCCGATTGGTGTGTCTCAACTCCGTGGCAAAGGACAACTCTCCCACCAATTTCCTGCCGCATTGGTGTGGCTCTAATCACCCATCCACTATCCATCTTGTTTCCATGGCTCTTTCGATATTGCATTTTGCAATGGTTACAACCTTCTAGTATCTCGAGATGCCACGTAACCCTCCACGTGCCATCTGTTAGTATGCCCCTATGGGTCTTTGTGCTATTCAACAACCCCCTTTATTATAGCATGGTTACCTTAGAAAAATAATGGGGACCCTTTTAAATTTTTAGAGTAAAACAAATAAAACCCTTAAAGTGATTCACTTAGATAGAAATATGAATCAAAGGGGTAAAAACCTTGAATTTTGGCCTTAAAATTACTCGAGCGGAGAAAAATCGCAATATCGTAATTGCAATATCACAATCCAACACATATGGCTCCTAAAAGCCACTTGACACATATTGCGATTCGATATATATATTGTTTTATATAGGGAAAAGACATTTTCCAAAAAAAATCTATAAGGAAAAGCTTACGAGGCCCACTTCTGACATGTAGGAAAATCGCTAATCACAAATTGCACTTCGCAACTCTACCCCGATGGTCTTAATGCCACCCTTCATATTTCACCGATGCAATATACTCTATCGCATCGCATTTTCACAATTCAACCATTCTTTCCCTTCATCCATTTTTCACCGATATTACGATTGTGATATTGCAATGGGAAAAACATAGGCGACCGACATTGATTAAAGATTCACACACGAGTAATACTTCGATGTGAAAAATCTCAATTTGTTGGAATCATGACATGGGCACATCAACCCATACCGAGCATTAATGCCATAACTTAACAGTTTTATAACCCATGCCTCCAAGAATGATTTGACTGCAAGAAGCATTGAATTCATGTATTAACAACATGCCGAGTTCCATTCATTTGATTGTGTTAATTATTATAGTACTTGTGCATTTTTAAAATCAAAGTTGCCTCAACTTTCTACTTATCATTTCTCATTGTTCACAGACGAGCCCAAATAAACAGAATTATTTGGAGATGTCAACAGTTCTCAAGAAAGATAAGAAATCGATGGCCCTTGTGAATCCTGCACCTACCATAAGTGAAAGAAAAAATATTCTTCCTCTGTTTATAGACACAACATGCCTACCACAAAGTGGATCTTCCTCCTGGGAAGCCATGTAAAATATTTTTTAGGATGAGAAACCCCATAGGGTTCAAAGGAAAGTTACTACTTATGCTTATGATTCCTCATAAGCTACTATAGAAGGAGTGGCCAATTATTTTCTGCATCTAATTGTCACGCACCCTAAAATCCTACCATATACTGATATGGTAAGATGGATAATTGATAACCTCAACATTGGAGATACAACTTTCTTAACTAGTAGAGGAATAATGATAGGTTCCTTTAGAGCCAAAGATTTGAAGTTGATGTACCACATCCTAGACCCAGAAAAGGTCTATGACAAGGAATTTCTGGTGCAATTCGCCAATGAGAATGAGCTAAAGACAAATCCAATCAAGCAATGGAGAAGCAACCCGAATAAACACAAAAATGATGACAATGGTGTATTCTACTGACTCCCTTGCTAGTCCCTACTATTTTGTTGCTGCAATTATGTATAGGCTCTTTGGTCATATTGATACTACCAAATTTTCAGTAGAATGGGTTCCCCTATTGGAAGCAGTTACAAACTCTTATATTATGGATTGGGGAAAAAAATTTCCAACAATATTTCTACTCAATTTTTGGAATACAGAAAAAATCATTATATTTCCTCCAAAAATTTTCCCCCGTTTTATATGAGTGCTTATATCATGGACGTTGTATGTTTCACTTCAAATTTTCCAACCATGGGTTGGAAATGGATTACCCAGAACCTTCTTCCCAATCATGTCTATCATAGTGTGTTATGGGAGTCAAAATATGAAAACCATTTTTATAAAGTCTTCCATGGAGTTATTCTCCCTTTGTTTCAAGCCATGTTCAATGAGAAAGTCCCTAGGTTGTAAAAATAAGCTCAAGCTGATTTCTCCTCCATTGGAAAATGGTTTGGAGAAGAACTATTTACCTATTTAAGAGTTTTTGGGAGCCTTTCCTGGCCACATATTTTACCATTATATGTTCCAGATAATCTTCTCGCAAGAGAAATAGCTTATAAAATTGTTGGCAATGGATTAACCAAGTTTCTTAAGGAAGATAAGAAATCATCATGGCCCTCCTTTCCAATTAATTGTGGTGTTTCCGCCTTGGAAAATTATAAACATGCAGTTTTAGAGGTCAGTCAAATTGAATGTTTGAAATTGCTTCAAACAGACAATATGACCCAAATAAATTTGCTAATTATTTTACCACCCAAGTTAAAATCCGACCTTTTGTACATGAAGATGATGAGTTCGATGACTTATTTAAGTTAGTCGATAATTACTATGCAGTTCAGAAGTTAGCAGCTCTACACCTGCATCCGCAACAATTGCCAAAGTTTAAACAATACAGGAACAAGATATTGGAAGGGATTTCATTAAAAATGCTAGAAGTCTCTCAACCCATTACACAGAAAGGACAGGAAAAAGGGAAAACATGTAAGGATACTGAAATCCTTAGTGAAACAGAAGGAGACAAGTCTGTTGAAGTTCAGAAAAAAGATTCACAATTTTCAAGAAACTTGAATGATGTATGAGGTGAATTTAAGTAGAAACTGCAATCAGACAAAATAAATCAAGAAGTGATGATTATTGGTCATCAACAGATTGTGCAACGCCTCAAAGTGAAATTTAGGACCCGTTCATTGTCGGTCCCTCTAACAAGTTAGTTAAGACGGAGAAAGTAGAATTCATCTATTGTACTCAAAATTGAGGAAAACCCTCCTCTGGATATATTCTATAGTCCTAAACATAAATCAGTTATGAGAAGACAAAGGAAAAGAAGGATAACATAACAATCTCAACTCCTTGTCCCAAGAGATGTTTCAATGGAAATTGTGTGGAAAGATTCACAAGCCGATCCTTCACATGGATCTTACTCATATGACCTAGTTTGCAGGAGCTTATGCATCTACAAATATGGATAAAGATTATGAGGTTCAATAATTGATGAAATAAAAGGGTGAAAAAATCATCCAATTAGAACATGAGCTACAGGCAGAGAAGCATAACGTCAACCAACAAATATAGGTATAGGTAACACAACTCCAAGAGAGGATTGATCAATTAAATATTAAGCGACAAACTTAAATTAGTTCAAAGGACACTCAAATTCATCAATTGCAGTTTACTATAGATCAATTGAAAGATAATCCAAAGATAAATGAATTTAGAAAAGAGGCCTTGGAACTAAATACCCTACAGGCACAAAAACAAGTTATGTTTTGTCAAAATTTGTCAAACATCTTTGATTATGTGAGAAAAGGGATTCACTAATGAATCAAATACTAGACTAAGGGATCATTTTCGATGAGATTGACGATAAGGTTTCACAGTATGTCACCTGGCAGGATTCTGCTGATGGTCGAAAGGCCAATCTACCCAGGATTGAGGACTCCAAAAAGGAAATGTTGTTTACTGACTGGGACATACAATTGAAACATGTTGAAAGAGACATTTGCAGAGAAAAGATGTGGCTAATAGCATTGTTGAAACTGTTATTCAAAATATCATCACTTCCAATCTTATTGATAGATGCCCTCACGGTTCGCTCCCTATTGTGAAATACTTGATAAGGAAATGGAAAGAATTTTCAAAGTTCAAAGAGGAAAACTTCAGAAAGTTAGAAAAATATATTGGGATAAGTACTGGAGATACTTGGTAAAGCCACATAGCCAATGGCTTATGCTGTGTTGTCTTACAGATATATCCTCCTACATGTTTCCTCCACTTTCAGATGCAATTTTCACTAGACAGTTGCGCATCAGGCTCGACCAACCTCCCTAGGTTAAGCCCATGCTTAACATTCTTCAGTTGAAGGAACGAATGTCTGATGAGACAACAAGACAACCATTAAGCTAGTCATCCCTTTAAATTTTGTTTTTGTTTAATTTTCACTTAGTTTAAAGAGAGTTGTTTAAACCTCCTTAGCTTTTATTGTAATTACTATTTTTAAGACTTTCTATTTTATTATATAAACCCCTTCATGTATTTTAAGAAGGGGTCTTGAAATTTTGAAAGGAAGACTTTACAGAATTCACACTTTTGTACTCTTAAATTTTTCTCAATAGAAAGGGCTATACCAAATAATTTTTCTCAAATGAGCAGAGTTAGCTTATACATGGTACTTTTATCCTATATGTTATTTCTTTGTTCCAAATGATAAATAGTTATTTTTTCTTATGGTGCCCTGTTTTATGTATCTATTTGAAAGAAGTCAAGCATTAACTCACTTTTGAACATGTTAGATTGTTATCTGTTGGTACATATTCAATACATGCAGTAAACAAATGCGATATAAGATTATTCAATTGATTTAATTAATTATTAATTAAATCAATTATTTCAAATCATTTTCATACCTCTAAGTGTTTGTATAATCTTTATTTGCATTCACTAAAAGATCATCTTTATAAATCGCACAGAGAATATAATTCATCCTGATATACATATAGATAGATATATTATTTACTTCAAGCTTTTTATCACTCCCATCTACCAAGTTACAGATAGCTATAAATCCATCCATTCACCCAATTATATTTCACTCAGAAAATGGTCCCATAAATCCATTCGGAGCCACCATACCAAACGAAAAAGGGACGGTTTTTAAGTCCCTGACCGAGTGGTTTTCCCCGATGTTGTTGCACCGATTTTCGGGGCCTAAACATTTTTGGTGCTAGAAGGAGGGCCTCATACTATTAATGGCACCAAAGCTCAATCCAAAAAGAAAATACCATCCTAAGAGTTGTTCTCCCTTCAAGTCTCCTACAACTTCTAGTCTTAGTTCAATATCTCCTATTCTTAGATCAGAAGTTTTTCAATATCTCCCCAAGTCTCCTAGTTCTATTCATAAACAAATCTCTTCATATTATACTCCAGAATCACCCGAAGTACAAACTTTAATAAATAAATTGGAAGAAATTTCTATTTCCCCAGATAAGCCTGTACTTTCTAAAGCCTTAGGAGGAAGTGTTACTTCAATATTTGATGGCACTGGTGTATTAACCCGTTCTAAGAGTGAAAATCTTGAAATAATCTCTTTTTAGTTTCCTCTCCACTCTCACAGCAGGAAATCTTCGATATCTGAGACTGAATCGTCTACTAGTGAGATTCAATCCTCTTCCACGCCTTAGACTCCTTCTTTTACATATTCTCAAACAATTTCTTCATCGATTCATAGTCCTTCTTCTTCTCAGTCTTCAACTACTACCTCAAGCAATATTAGTTCCATAGTTTTGTATTCTACACCAACAACCACTATTAGAACTACTTCTTCCACTCCAAATCCTTCTTTTGGGAAAACTAATCTGCCATTTCACACAATGGCAGCTAGACCTTGGCAGAATCATGGAGTTATTCAATTAACGGGTCCTCTTCATACTTTACCCAAGCACCTTGAAAGATGGTTGCCTAAGTATAACCTAGATGATGGTTTACCTGAGAAATAGCATCTCCATAATTTTATGCTTGCCATGAATCTTAATGATGTCACTGAAGAAGATTGTGTAGTTAGGTTATTTCCTTACACTTTTCAAGGATTAGATGGATCATGGTATTTCTCACTACCATTAGACACTATTACAATCTGGGATGTTTTTGAAGAACAATTCCTTACTAAATTTGGTGATGATCGTACTACTGCTACCCTTATCAATTATCTTTCCAATCTCAAAGCAAATAGATGGGAAACGATCAAATATTTCAACTCCAGAGTTAATAAGCTACTCAATAAAATCCCAACCACATAAAATCTTGGGGTAGATGTACAAATATAATGGTATATATCCTCTCTTTCTTCTAATATTTCTATTCTTTTAGATAGAGCCAATAAGGCTATTGTTAGGTCCCTATATTACTAGTATAGTCCATTATTGTTGTTAGTGTAACCCCCTTATTGTTATTGTTGTACCCTGTAACCCCCATATTGTTATTATTGTGCCCTTAGATTATTATTGTTAGGTCGGCTAGGATTACATGGTAGCCCCACCAGGATTACATTGTGGCCCCATGGACTCCTATATATAGAAAGGAGGTTTTGTCATTTGTATCATCCAAGAATTGTTTATTTATGTAATGTATTGAAGGTTTCCCCCTTGAAGTGGCTGATTTCTAAGGCATTGGTCTCTCTTTCTTCTATTTTTGGAGTTGGTTTCACAACATTTGGTATCAGAGCTTTGGATTCTAGGGTTTCGATGCTCCAAGTAGGTCATCGTGGCATTTTCGCTTAATTTTTTTTCAACGAAGTTTCAGAAGTGTGTTAGAATATTCCAACACATAGGATATAGTTAAGAATAACTTAGTCTATTTTAGGGTTAGGTAAAGTGTGTTTCTTTACCATGTACATTTGTAACTTATAATCCGACGGTTATCTCTCTCCTCGATATTAACGACACTTGATCCGTGGCTTAACACTCGATTGGTCCATGAACTCTATTTAAAGAGCATGGAGAGTCTTTTGTTGGTTAACCATTTATGAGAGAAACATATGTAACTTTTCTTTTATATTAATAAATTCTCTAAAGTCGCAGTGTTGGCTCAGGGCATGGACTGTTTCCCTCTTTGAGGGGTTTAACCACGTGATTATACTAGTGTATTGATTTGTGATCTGTTTGTGAGTGGTGACCTTTGGTTCTTGATCTGCGGAACTTACCCTATAAATTCCTACATGGTATCCGAGCTATTTTCAGGGTCGCATCCGTTGTTGATAGAAATCCTAAGCCGGTTTGACTACATGCGAATGTCGTTTTGTAGATCTATTATTTCTGAACATTTTTGGGCTTGGATAACTACTCTGTTGTGTCCAAAGCATCTGTTACAGTGAGGAAAAATTTTCGTTTCATGCGAAAAGGTTTCCAGTTGCCCAAGTTATGTCAGTTTAGATCTAGAGGTATAAATCGTCTGTTTTGCTGTTATATTTGTCAATAGTTCTGCTTATTTCAGTTTGTTATATTTACTTTCAGTTTTAAGTTTTTTTTTATATATTTGCCGGAGTTATACCCTCTTCTCTGTGTATGCTCTTTACTGTGCGCTGCGTGCGATCTCGACAAATCAGAAACAGGAAAAGGTTTAATTTTTCTTAACTACATATGCTCTTTCCCCACGTCTTTGTGCGATCTCGTGAAATTAGAAATAGTGAAAAAATTGATAGTTGCCAGTAAGGGTAATCGAAAATCTAACATTCTGTCATAAGGCTTTACACTTCATTTTTTTTCCTCGTTTTTTTGTGTTTTTTGTGCAGGAAAAGGCACGCACACCGAAGGCAATAATATTAATAATAATAATAATAATAATAATATCCTCCTTTCTAAAATAACTTGATCCTTTTACTATCTCACTTGGTGAGGGGTTAGTTTATGAGAATAGAGGTCTTGGGTTCAAATCTCTTTCTCAAGCTTCTTTTGTAAAAAAAATTTGTTCAAAGGGGCGGATTTTTTTTTTAAAAGGGCCGCACTTCATCCCGTTCTCGCAATTATTCAACATCTTCAACTCATATTTTTCAAAAGGCATAAGTTCTTCATCTGGAAGCCTTTTTTCAAGTCGTTTTTTTTTAAACGGCCTAATTTTTCAAGATCTTTCCATTGGAGCAATTAGTTTCAGCTTTTCTTAGTTCAGTTTTTTTTAAAAAAAATGGAAAGTGCATGCCCGATTATTCTTAACAGCACCAATTATTTCCAATGGCTACCTCATATGGTAGATATTATTAGAAGTAAAGGGCTTTATAGAATAGACATGGGACAAGAAACTAAACCTTCCAATGATGATAAAGTTCCTAAATGGGAAAATAAACAAGATCAAGCACGAGGGTTGATAGGAATGTCCATTGCTAAAGATCTTCGCTTTCATATTATTGACATTGACATCCCTGATGAAGCCAGGGAAAAGCTAAAAATTGTTTTTGGCATTCAAAATCAAATTAGGGCCCACCAGCTTGAAAATGAGTTGCTTACTTTGGACCCCAATAATTTTTCCTCCATTGAAGATTTTTTGTCCAAATTCAAGACCATTCGAATTCTTTTAGAAGGTTGTAAGATCAAAAAGGAGGATGATAGCCTCATTTATTGCATTCTTTCTAAGCTTGGCCCTGCATACTCTGTATTTGTTTCTGCCTTCCATTCCACTAGAGAAGCCATCATTTCTTCAGGAACCGCCTACAAGAATCCCTCTTTTGATGCCTTTTGCGATTCTTTGATAAGAGAACAAGAAAAAAGCTTACACCTTGGTCTTATAACTTCTGGAAATGCTTCCAAGAAAGCCTTAGCAGCCCAGCAGCAACTATATCAAAAGAATTCCAAGAAGAAGTATCCTAAAAAATATGCTCCTAAACCAAACAAGGGTCCTAAGCAATTTCAGCCACAAACTAAAAAAGCAACTCATCAAATTGATAAAGCATATAAAAACAAAGGAAATAAAATAGATAGACATTGCAACTTTTGCAATCGTGATGGCCATTTAGAGTCCAAATGTTTTAAGAAGATGGAAGCCTTAGAAGCAGCAATGAAGAAGCACAACATCAATTTGGAGCACTCTTCACCTTCATCTTCAGGCATGGCACTTTATGCTTGTGGTTGTCAAGCATCAAGATATGGTTATCCATTAAATGTATATTCTTCTTCTCCTTCTCCTTCTCATGAGTGGCTCATTGATTCAGGAGCTTCTTACCACTTAGCCAAAGAAAAAGCCATCTTTTCTTATTTAAATGATTGTAACACCAAACATATTTATGATGGTGATGATAGATCTCTTAATGTTGTAGGATATGGAACCATTCATCTAGATAATGGTCAGTTCAATGATGTACTATGTGTTCCTACCTTGTCATGCGACCTTTTATCTGTTTATCAAATAACTCATTAAGGTGAAGGGAAAATAGTATAATTCTCACCTCATGATGTTGTAATCAAGGACCTCAAAGATCCTAAACATATTCTAGCTACTTGCATTGCTGATGATTCCACAAGGTTGTATAATTTTGACAACTTTAGGTCATCATGTCTTCCCTCTGTTTTTTTTGCTCATAATGATGATGTGAGCAAACTTTGGCATGAGCGATTTGGTCACTTAAACTATCGCTCACTTCAAACTCTATGTAAGGAAAATATGGTGATGGGCCTTCCTATGGTATCTTGCAAAGATGGTGTTTGCTCCAGATGTGTACTCGAAAAACATCATTAGGATAGTTTTGACAAATGTGTCTCTTGGCATGCTTCAACCCCTTTGCATCTTGTGCACAATGATTTATGTGGTCCACTTCCTATTGTTTCTTTCTCTGGTTGCAAGTACTTCTTAACTTTCATTGATGATTTCTCCAGATGCACTTGGGTATATTTCTTAAAACTAAAGAGTGAAGTTTTTAACATGTTCTTGGCCTTTAAGGCCTTTGTTGAGAAACAATCTTGGTTCGCAATATTTTTGGAGATATGATTTGTGGAAGTTAGGGAATTTTTCAGGCTCCTGAATTTAACCTAAACAGGTCATCGCGGAATTTTCGCTATAAATGTTTTTCTACTATGGTTAAGAAGCTAAAAATTTTAGAGCATGAAGCCGAAATATTGAGAAACGTCATCTCAAAATTTCAGAGCTTGGTTCGCAATATTTTCAGAGATAGTGTCTGTGGAAGTTTGGGATTTTTCAGGCTCCTAAATTTCATCTCAAACAGGTGACCGTGGGAAAAACATCATAACTCTCTCTTTGAGCATCGGATTGGAATTCTGTAAAAAGTGGCCACAAGTACACAAACTGTAGTTTTCCATGTATCAATTTTAGAGCCGAAGGAGGAAACAGTGATGTTAGGGTCCCGTGCCTTGGCCGATTGGTGAGCCAAATGACGATGTAACATCAAACCAAGCTTTGGAGCCCAAGGACCTAGCCTTCCTGGACTCAGAGAGGGCTCTCTCTATTAGATGTAAAAGATATCGGTGTGTTTGCTTATGGTGTTCTGATATTAGGCTAGTTATGAAGTGAGTTTTTTGATTTTTGGTTTTTTAAGTTTGTGAGGGATGAAACTGATCAAAGATATAAAATGGGTAACAAGAAGTTAGATCAAATGGGCTATGGGGTCAAAAAGGTCAACGAAGCTATCAGATGTTGATATAAGGCTGCTGTAGGGCCGATTTGATTCAAGGTAGAAAGGATCTTTGGGCAAAATGGAATAAATGGACATCAAGTTTGTGAAGGACGAAGGATTTCAAGCATAACTAGTTTGATAGCAGACATAAACATGTTATGGGAAGCCATTAATCATGCAAAATGTAACTACAAGCTAAATAATACATAGAAATAAACATTCAAGCCATGCATAGAAGTATAAGACCCTCTAACTTTGGGAAATGGCTATCAGACTTTGGGGAAAAACACATAAGACGGACTAACAACTCAAAATACTATGTCGGAACGCCTAAACACAGTCTTTAAGTTATTGGGCACTTTGACAAACAAGCTTTCATAGTTTTAGGCAAAGGGCTAGATCGGGACTAGGCCTCCTTGGTTCAACAAGATGATAATCTAATCATTCAAAGAGATAGTTTCATGGATAGAGCTATGGACAGCCATAGGTAAGCAGGGCACACCATACATCCTACTCAACATGCATAGAACTTATGAATGAAACTAGCAACAATATCCTTAAGTTACTAAAGAGCAGTTAATAATTCTTTAGTGCAACTAAGGAAGAAGAAAACATAAAAGCTATGAAGATTCAGGAATTTTGAGGTGCCTCCATGGGCATATCTCAAAATTAATCTCTACTGATCTATAGCAAGCAAGAAAACATGTATTATGAATGAAAACTAGAAGACAACAACAAAGCAAGAAACACTATACCATTCTACCATGTCATGGAATCCATCAACAATCCTTCATCATTCATTCAAAAGCATCCAAGAGGCAGTCCAAAATCATAACACAAGTATGTTCTTCAAAGCTCATATGACCAATATATTACTTCTTCTCTCAAGTCCAGCCTTTGTTTACAATTAAGCCTTTGGAATAAATAAGCTCAAGTGAGGAAAACCTCATGGTTCAACTAGCTATCCCATTGGCCTAATCAAAATATCTAATTTTGTCCTTGAGGCTTGGCAAAGCCCAAGGCACAAAAATATCTCATAAAATATCTAAAAATTGCTAAAAAAGGGAATTTAATTGACTTTGCAACATTTTCCAAGTGCAAAAATAGCTAAACGCACATTTGGAAAAAGCAGATTTTTGAGGTTCAAAAATTACAAAAATACTTCAGATTTATAT
Organism: Pinus albicaulis; assembly: GCA_034641835.2. Taxonomy (NCBI): domain Eukaryota; kingdom Viridiplantae; phylum Streptophyta; class Pinopsida; order Pinales; family Pinaceae; genus Pinus; species Pinus albicaulis. The sequence goes on along the minus strand of CM076570.1, from coordinate 1,042,890,125 downwards.
CAGAAAAAGGTCTCCTGACTTCCCGGAAATATTTGGCAGCCTTCCTGATATCGAAACGAATCTCATGATAGCTCGTTGGAAAACTCTTAGTGTCTACTTTCCGGTGCAACTGAAATCACTCCAATCTGATGCCCGAAAGTCCTCCAAATCTGTACCTGTGTGTAAAAAGCCAGAAAAATTGTAGACTGCTGATATGCCGGGCAGAATGTGCAAAAAGTGACCATTTTTCGCCGTTTTGAGGGGGAAAATGATCTTTAAATGCTCTGAAAATCGCTAAGGACCTAATCATGAAATTATGGCATCAACTGGTATCATCCTCCTCCCTTGACAAATCCTCAAAATGAAATGGCGAATTTATGAGTTTTCGACCAAAAACTCAAAAAATGCCAAAAAACAAAAAGTTGTCAAAATGGGCCCAAAATTGGTGCGCATGACCATCAAGGGTCCCTAGCAACATGCTCTGAAACTGAGGCCAAAATTTCAAGTGCTGATATGCTTTTCTTCTCTTTCCATGCAGGGCGCTTCCTCTTTTCTTCCTTCAGTTTCTCTTGGGTGACCTTTAGCTTGCCATTGACCTCCTCTGTAGAGATTGGCTCATATATTTTATGCGGACCACTTCTGCTGTCTTGCCTTGGAGGCATTTTGACCTAAATGTGCTTTTGAAGAAACGAACTGCCTCACTGTCCTTAAACTGCCTTCTTGGAGCCAAACTGTGTCAATTCACTGTTTTAATAGAGAAATAATGTATTTGGATGATTGCGACAAGTTTCCTTACAATACAAAAACCTTGCTCTTTCAAAAAGTGGCCTGTCCACCTTTAAAGTATCTCAGCCCGGCGGGCTTAGAGAAAGAAATAATACGGTGGAATGAAGGACAGACTCTTGGAAGATGTTGTTACGGTGTCAAAATTGCCTTGCTCTGTGATGTTTGGAGGTTAACAACACATCTTTGTACCTTGGATCAATGGTGGACTTTTCCAATCATTACAAACCTGCTCTTCCTAGTGTACCAATCACTCAACAAACTTATGTCATATGCAATCAACCCTTAGTGTAATCAGACAGTCAATGTCACAGTTTATGTGACCAGGTGACAGAGTTTCGGAAAATGCTTCAAACAAATTCAACAAAGCCTGTAGGAGTTTATCTTGTCAAAAAGTTAAGGCACCTTATCAATGTGAAACCCTTTGTCTTTGTAGAAAAATTCCTTTGCTCTATATGAACATCCACTTTATCAAAATAAGCTTGAAGAAAAAATACAGTCAAGTGGAAAACTCAGTGAAAAATTGTCCCTTCTGTGGTTTATAGGGTTAACTTTGCCTTTCGAAGTTTGGAAGGTATAGGATCTTTTGTCCTTTGATTAATAAAGGTGAAAACACACAGCTCCTAGTTCAGCATATCTCTTTCCCTGTAAGCGCTTTTATCAATATGCTCACCACTCCAGCACAGCTTTTAAACAATGGATATTCTCACAGAAACAACACAGTTTATAGGTATGGTAGCAAAGTTTCAAATAAGGCTGCAGGGTTTTATCTTCTCTCACAAACCAAAATCATTTTAGTATGGAAACCCTGTCCCTTCAAAACCACGCCCTTCCTTGCCCTTGTATATCAATCAGCAACTACTCATAATGTCATACACAATCAAGTCAAAGAAAACACAGTGATGGCATTTTCCGGTGTTGGTGGTAAGGGAACCCTGCTTTTTGATGTTTTTATGATATGGCAACCAACATTTATCATTCAAATTATATGAGAATCCTCTCATATGACAACTATCTTTCCTTTGTATCACTATTTCTCATAATTATTTGACCCACACACCCTCAAAATGTCCTTGGAAAACTTCTGACTGTTTCAAATAATGCATATAACATGACAGTTTTTTGACCTTGTTTTATCCCAATTTCGAGGGCAATTTGCAATGGTTACTCATACTAGTGCTAATTCAACCCTTTGGTGTTTTGCTTCTAACCCCATCACCACATCAATACCTCGTTTTTATAACTTGAACTGTGGTTTTTAAAACCTCTTACATCACTTAGCAATTTTGAAACCAAGGGGGGGGAGCACGTAAAAATACCTTTATAACTTCGATGAGGGCCTTGTAAAGATCTTGAGTAGCTTTGCATGTGAACTGGAGGCGTGTTGGAGGGTTTAAACTTGCGCGACATGTTTGCAGTGGAGGGCGCCGCGCATAAAATGGTGTCGGGTGACTCTGTCGGGTTGGCCGGGCGTCGTGTACAGGCGCGTCGTGCAATAGTTGACCGCCTCTATAAGAATCCACCTGAGCGCGTCGTGCTGTTAAACTGTGACAAACTTTTTCAAACTGCTTCGAAATTCCTTTGCTTGATCTTGAGGGCAACAGAGGATCTTTGCTCGAGCCGGGGTGTTTGCGCAATGTATCTGCAATGGTCCCTATCACTTTGGAATGCACAAAATGGCCAACGGGCTTTTGTCATTTTAAAAATGCAAAATTGAAATCCAACTCCATGTTTTAACCTTTGTAAGGGCTTTTTAAAGGTTTGCATTTTGCAGTGCTGCCTTGGTGTACCCTTTGAAATTCGAACACATGTTGACTTCATCTGAAAGGTGCTTACCCCTTTTGAAATTATTTCAGTAACAGAGCTTTTATGCCTTTAAAAAGGAATGCTAATAGAGTTTTCAACCCTTTTATAGAAAGCAACTACAGTTTGAAAAGTCAGAACTCTATTCATTTATGCACATGGGTCTGAAAGGTAATTCCTGTCAGTTTTATCCCTCTGGTGACCATTTAACACAACAACTCCAACTTTGAATAATACCCTGATGACCTACAGACCATCTTTTGCCACTTTGTTTTAACACTGTTGATGACATTTGTTATGTAACCCCACTTTAAAACTGTCAAGAAAATACTGAAGACTACTTTGTTATTTGAAAGGGTAGGGTTTGTATTTTCAACATGCTTTGACAGTTTATGTCTTCAATTGCTTCTTCAACCTCTTTCCCACTTGCAGGTGCCCAAATTTGCTGACCTTATTTGGATTTGGTCATGGCCCTTTTATTTAAGAAAGGCACCCCTTTTCAATACACTTCTCTGCTCAAAACATATCATATAATTTCTCTGTCCATTGAATAATGAAAACCCATTTTTTTGCTTCAAACTTTCTAAAACAAACTGACAGTCTATCAAAACAACTCTTTATCTATTATGAACAATAGTTTCCATGGTGATGTATCTTGATGACAGAAAACTAGATTGTTTGTGCCAGTTGTTGTAGCAATTTTGAAAAGGAAACTATTCATGGATGAAGCTGCTTTCAAGAAAGACATGCTTGATTAGCTTGGCATGCTGTCCTAGGGTTTTTTTAAAACTCAGATCATAATCAGTTTCGGTCCTTGCGTAGATGAGGCAAGTATACAAGATATGGAAGAACTGCTGGCCTATTTCACAGATACCAAGGCTTTTATTATTGTCTTCAGCTACAAAGCAAGATCTTGAAAACGTCAGCTTTCTTTGCACATTTGAAGACATGTTTGTGTGCTGTGACGGTGTAACACAACAGTAGGACTTACAACCGGTGCTTTTGAGCGAAAAGCAAGATGTCACCTATGCGGGCCCATGTTATACTACTTTCTGCCTCTTCTTTATGTCATCTAGAAACCATATGAAATTTGTACTTGCCTTCAACGGGGAACAAAAACACACGGTCTTTTCATGATATTTTCCTGTTTAAGACTAATTGAAGCTATGCATCTTAACACCCCTGCAGAGATGTTTGTTATGATAGCTTTGATTAAGGAGTCCCTTTTTTTGATGCGCCCTGATGATGACTGAAACTCAACTGATTCTCTTTACAAAACCACACACTCTGTTTTCTTTTGTCTTGCACATTTCAGATCTTAGCCCTGTTATAATCATCATTTACACTCAGAAACCTAGAGTCACTGTTTTACTGTCTAGTAAAAAGCAAGCCTGTGCTTTTGCAATCCTTAAAGTCAATATTGGCCAGCGCCCTCTGCTTGTAGATGAAGGAGGCGCCTTAACCCTCTGCTTGTAGATGAAGGAGGTTCTTGGCCATGACCAATTACCAGTCTGTTTGACAGTGGTGTCTTTCTTTTACTGTGATTTCATGCTGAAAGGAAGCTGCAAGGTCTTTGATGAGTAACTCTTTACCCTGCAGATGTATCTCAGACTCATGTTTACGTTGAGAAGCAGTTGTTCTTCTAAATGTAGATTCAAGCAATTTCTTCTGAGATGATGTTATATTTCTTGTCTTTGTAGAATCCATAAAACACTGTAAAACACCTAATAATCAGCTTGAGACTGTGGTCTATGCAGTGCTGAGACTTAGGGGTGTGTAAGTGGCGCGACTTAGGGCTGTGATCAATTTCATTTGCAGAGTGGGAGGTCTGTCATGATTGGTCTGTATCAGATGGAGGTTTTTTGGCCTTTTGATGGTTGCCAAGGGTAAAATGCCTTAAAGCGCCACTTCCTAACATAGGGGAGGCTTTTGAAACAGACTTGGATTTGCCTTTTAAAGTTGATGGGCAGACCAATAGGGCTGAAGCTAGATAGGATAGTGATAATGAGTTTTGACTTTGACATGGGCGGACTGAAAAGTAGGAGGGCGAAAAAAAGTTTTATGAGGGTTTTCTAGATGACAGATTGACATATGGAATTCAGCTTCTAGAAAACTCAGCTATGGATATAGTCATCACTAACATGTGAAAAATACTGATGACTAACAGTGGCTCCATTTGGGGAGGGCAGCTCCTCGTCAGGAGGTGTCCAGAATTCAGATCTTTGGCTTATGAAGACCAGTGCCTTACCCATTGGCGCAAAATTTCACCCTTTTTTGATGCTATTTCTGAAAAGTGACAGCATGGTTAACATTCAATGATATTTCTACCTACCCCACTATCTTTCCTAACATTTTTTCTTCTCTTTGGCGCATTTGAACTAGCAGCCTTTTGACAATGTATATTTTTCTTTTTTCAAAATGAACCTATCTATTTCTACTCTTATATCTGCCGGGAGTTCAGATTAAGCTGATGAACTCCTTCATTTCTCTACCTAAAACTAGATCGACTGTCAAGATTAAGCAGTTTGACAGGATTTCATTCTCTAATCTACAACATGAAATTCAAAAATGATCAAATCAGGATTAGGCAGTCTAATTTGTCATGCATTTGCGGCATAAAAGACAAGCTGCACACAAATGTTATTTTGCAATAAAGGGAAACTAGACAAGCGGGGTTAAGATGTACAATGTATTTTTCATCCCTCGCTTCTCTCTTTGGTTCTGTTTTAGGCATGTGGAACCAGAATCTCTCCCTAATCTAAACTCTGTGATAAGTCAATCTTACACAATGTTGACTATCTTTTGCGCTCACTAACTTATTAGCAAATAAATTTAAACATGCTCGGCTATGATTAGGCTAGATAGCTGAACAAGACATTGAAGTACTAGTAGCGGCATTTAGACTTGCTCGCTTTTCGAAGGACTATTTTTTGGAACATGGGGCCTTTGTTCTATCTTCACTCGCCCCCTTTTCTATCTTTTACTGTTTTTGACTTTTCTATTTTTCAATATTTCAAACAATGGTATGTACAATGAATGAAAGTGTTTCAAACTCAGAAATCTTGGAAATGACAGAATTTAAGCATCTTATCCTCGTAAGGATCTCCTCTCACCCTTGGCCCACTCAACTCCTGAAAAGAGAAATTTGGGAAGTTTTCTCTCTCTAACATGACACAGGGATTCATGCAAGAATCTCTAAACAAACCGGTATCTTCCCGTTGTACCTCTTTGAATATCTGATTTCCACTCCTTTCCTTACTGTACATCTTCCTCAAGTAATGCATGTACTCTTGGTCATTCTTGAAATAGATAATGACATCATCAAGGTATGAAAAAATGCAGAAATTTAAAACTGGGAACATGGCCTTCATGAACAGATTTCTGATATTGGGTGGTTTTGCAATTTTGATTCTGAAATTAGATCTACTTCCCGCAAACTGGAAAAAATATTTAAGCTGTCTACTTTGCAAGGGAATCTTTTGAACATAACCTGAAACATCATCTTGCGAAAACACATGATTAAAAGCACTTTTAATTGGTATATCATGGTCTTGGGTAGAAAAAATAGAATTTTTGTTATAGGTATATGCAGTAGTATTTCTGAAATCAAAACAGACTCTATGACCAGCTGTTTTATCCTTGATTATTATAGTTTGGTTCAAATTGTTATGTTTTATCTTGTCAAGGTTATTCTTTGAGGAAGAAAAAGTATCACAACATTTTCCCTTGTTTTTCCTATAGAAATTGGTATTCTGCATGAGATTTCTGATTTTAGCATTTCTGAGTTCTTCATGAAAAGACAGAATATGAGCCAATTTCAGTAGCTCAGGTATGCTGGGACTGCATCTATCATTCTTGCTCATAAGAAGTTTATCAGGCATTTTTTCTAGATTTTGAGCTGCTGAGGCTATAGTCAAAGTTTCATTTGCAGTGGATGATCCATATGATGGTAAATATTTGAGGTATGATAGAAACATTAAACTCCCTTGCTCCCGAGTTCCGAATAGGTTTATGATGTGTAAGTCTTCTAAAGCCTTTACCTGGAAAAAATTTCTGCAGGTTACTACTGGTGTTTGACTAGGGTTAGAGTAATTCACTTGATAGTACATAAGGGTTTGCGCTTCTTGCTCTAAGCCCACCTTAGAAGGGACATACTTACTTTCTTCATGACACAGCTGTTCATGATCATGGTAGTTTTGAGTGTCTAGTTCATCATAGAGCACCAGGGGCAGCTGATGTGGTGGATCTAAGTTTATTTCAGTTTATCCTGACTCTTCCTCCATGTTTTCATCAATATGCATAATGAAAGAGTTCAGGTCGGAACGTAAGGAATACATTGGAATGTTGTCTGGCCTATCTTGACTACTAATCATGTATTTCATGTGCAATTCTCGGTAGAGTATTCTTGTATGGTCGAACACAGGGATGGTGGCGTATGACATGTCCAGTTGAATATTCCCTTGGAGTTTGGCTCCCCAGGATCTGGATAGAAGCATCCCGTACTTGGGAGGGATGTCTGCCACTACTATATCCATGATTAGATGTTTCGCAAGTATTTGGGCCAGACTAAAACAAAGGTCTTTGATCAAACCCATGCATTTGACTCTACTTGAATCAAATGAATACAAGTCTTTGTATGGTCTTGTGATTTGCAGGCCTAGTCTTTCCATTACTACCATCGGCATAAGATTATGCGAGGCGCCAAAGTCTAGCATGGCATTGTGGAGGATTTGGTCGTGGATGTTTAGGCTAATGTAAAATGGAAGAGTAGTCCCTTCTTGGAATTTTCCTTCTATCCCAAGACCAAACAACACTTCAGGAGTGTCATCAGCCAGATTAACAGTGTTTGCATCATTCCCTAGATTTAGGACCTTTAGCACTTGGGATTTATAAGATTTTTGGGCAATGAGTTCAGTAAGAGGCATGGTGATCTTGATCTTGGCGATTTCGCCTTCAAAGCTGAAAGGCAACTGAAGTTTAGATATGTGTTTCAATTTTTTCAGCCATTACCTTCTCTATGTTCTGATTTTGTTGGCTTTGTTTCGGGATTTTGTTTGCCATAGTTGTTTTGGTAACTTTTGTGGAAGTACTCGGAACAGCTGAGTTAGGACTAGTTTGGGTAACTTTAGCTTTGTTTTGGTCACTTTTCTCGACCTTGATTTTGTCACTACTTATTGCTTTCTTGGGGATGGTATCAGGGGTTTTAGCAGTATCTGAGTTACCTTTCTTGGAATTATCTTGGTTTCTTTTGCTTCTAAGGTCATATTGCATGTGAGCTTCTATTATGGCATTTTGAAAATCTATGGCAGGGTCATCGAGATCTTCATAGTTGGTCTCATCTTGATTAGGAGAAAAGAACGCTTGTTCTTCTTCTATGAGGTACACCTCACTCTCATTATTAGATCCTATGAGGTTTAAATGATGTTCATCAAGAGTTTCTATATCCCTGGCACCCTCTTCCACATAGTTTTCATTGAATGGTGGCCTAATTTGTTGGTCATTTTCCCTTGGTCTGTTTTGAGGCTGTTCCCTCCTAAGGTTTTGGTTTCGGTTTCTGTTTGGAGGGTTTGGTTGGTTGTCCCTAACAGGAGCCTTTTCATTTATCCTTTCCCACATTTTGGCCATTGTTTTGACTAAGTCATCTATTCTGGGATCTAGGGAAGGTGATGAAGTGGAGACCTCATCTTTATATGTGACCTTTCTTTCTGATCTAGTCCTAGCCCTTTTTTCTGCTAAGTTGGCATCCGCCTTTATGGCTATTTGTTACATTTCCTCTAAGGTAGGGGGATCCTTGTCTCTCAAATGATATGTCATGTCCGGATCGAAACCCTCAGGGAATTTTTCCAAGGCTAAACCAAGGGGTGGTTTGAAATGAGGTGGGAGGGAGTTATATACACTGTTGAACTTAGTGCAGTCAGCCTGGACACTTTCCCCATTTTCCCGTTTTAGGTTGTTATATTCTGACAGGATTTGAATGGGGTTTCTTCGGATTTCCCACCTATTTCTGAAGACTTGATGTAGTTCTGGGATATTATGGATGTTGTTTGGAGTTAAGCTTTTGAACCATGTTTTGGGTTCACCACCAAGACTTTGGGCGAATATTCTCATTCTGACGGTCTCGTCTTGTAACTCCAGGTATTCATAAGCATCAGTCATCCTACTTATATGTTGTTGAGGTGTGGTGGTGTCTTCTCCAGTAAAGTGTGGGATTTTGTCTTGATATTTATTTGGGAGAGGAGCCAAAGGCGGTGGCAACACCAAAGGTGCGTACCAGGCTGCCATGACGGGAGCTAATGGATGATGTACAAGATGAGGACTAGTGGGATGAGCGGAGGTGGTTTGAATAGGTGTGGCGGATGAACTTGGACTAGTGATCTGGTTTTGGGCAGATCTGGGATGGTAGGAGCCAAAGTGATGGAGAAGCTGAAAGTCGGGGGGTGTGGAAGGTGAAGCTTCTATACTAGGACTCTGTGGTGGGTCTAGGGGTTCAAGATCATCAAAGTTTATCTTACTATGTGATTTGCTTCTGAGAAGAGTTTTTGATGACTCTAATTCAAAAGGTGAATTTGGTAGGATAGTGAGATGTTCAGGTACTGATCTTGTTTTACGGAGGGATCTACCAGTAGCTAGATGGTCAGTTTCGGAAGCTTGCCACAGAATCTTCTCTGGGTCATCTACTATGATAGGGGGATTTGGGTCTGGATGGGATCTGGTGTTGATTCCTTGTGAAGCCAGATTTCGAGTTTAGAATTTAGAGAGGATGGTATTGATGAATGTTTTGGATGAGTGGTCTCTCTAAAGTTATACTAAGGTGAAGGATGGTCAAAAAGTAAAATGGATGGGCTAGTGGAGTCGCCAGGTGGAACTTGGTTGTTTTGTGAAGATAGCTATGGTCCACCACCAGTAACTAATCTGGGAATGTTTTGGATTTTTTGAGTTTTATGTGCAGCCTATGGTTTGTTAAAGTATCCTAGACTTGTTTCAACACTTTGCTAGGGTGATGAGAACAAAAAGAGTTTACTCTAAATGGGTCTATGGACTACTTGCTTGTTTATGGTACCTAAAGGAACAAAGAGTCTTATAAGAGTTTGCTGGACTATTATGTACTCAGTGTCTTACCATCTCCCGCTATGTTAGTGAGTGATGGGATAGGTCTGTCGGATAGTAGCCTAGAATTTGGAAAATAGTAAGGCTCACTAGAAGTTAGTGGAGTCGCCAGGTGGATTGTCAGTTGTTTTGAGATATACTTGTATGGTCCACCACCAATACTGTCAAAGCCAATCTAAGGGAGTGTTTTTGTGGTTTTTTCTGAGTTTTATGTGCAGCCTAGGATGTAAGAGTGTTATAAACCTGATTCATCACTTTGCTAAGATGGTGAAACAGAGAGTTTACACTAAATGATTCTAAAGGCTGATGGTTTAAGTTAAAAGTTGAAGGACTAAGGAGTCTATAAAATTTTGCTAGACTGTCATGTACTCAATAGGTCCCACCGTGATCGCCATTATGTTAGTGAGCGGTGGGATAAGTCAGCCAACTAATATTCTCAAAAGTCTCTAAAGATTAGGGAAACTAAGTTTGTTTAATACTCAGAGTCCCACCGTGATCGCCATTATGTTAGGGTCCCGTGATTTGGCCAATTGGTGAGCCAAATGACGATGTAACATCAAACCAAGCTTTGGAGCCCGAGGACCTAGCCTTCCTGGACTCAGAGAGGGCTCTCTCTATATGTGTAAAAGATATCGGTGTGTTTGCTTATGGTGTTCTGATATTAGGCTAGTTATGAAGTGAGTTTTTTGATTTTTGGTTTTTTAAATTTCTGAGGGATAAAACTTGATCAAAGATATAAAATGGGTAACAAGAAGTTAGATCAACTGGGCTATGGGGTCAAAAAGGTCAAGGAAGCTATCATATGATGATATAAGGCTGTTGTAGGGCCGATTTGATTCAAGGTAGAAAGGATCTTTGGGAAAAATGGAGTAAATGGACATCAAGTTTGTGAAAGACGAAGGATTTCAAGCATAACTAGTTTGATAGCAGACATAAACATGTTATGGAAAGCCATTAATCATGCAAAATGTAACTACAAGCTAAATAATACATAGAAATAAACATTCAAGCCATGCATAGAAGTATAAGACCCTCTAACTTTGGGAAATGGCTATCAGACTTTGGGGAAAACACATAAGACAGACTAACAACTCAAAATACTATGCCGAAACGCCTAAACACAGTCTTTAAGTTATTGGGCACTTTGACAAACAAGCTTTCATAGTTTTAGGCAAAGGGCTAGATCGGGACTAGGCCTCCTTGGTTCAAACAAAATGATAATCTAATCAGTCAAAGAGATAGTTTCATGGATGGGACTATGGACAGTCATAGGTAATCAGGGCACACCATACCTCCTACTCAACATGCATAGAACTTATGAATGAAACTAGCAACAATATCCTTAAGTTACTAAAGAGCAGTTAAGAATTCTTTAGTGCAACTAAGGAAGAAGAAAACATAAAAGCTATGAAGATTCAGGAATTTTGAGGTGCCTCCATGGGCATATCTCAAAATTAATCTCTACTGATCTATAGCAAGCAAGAAAACATGTATTATGAATGAAAACTAGAAGACAACAACAAAGCAAGAAACACTATACCATTCTACCATGTCATGGAATCCATCAACAATCCTTCATCATTCATTCAAAATCATCCAAGAGGCAGTCCAAAATCATAACACAAGTATGTTCTTCAAAGATCATATGACCAATATATTACTTCTTCTCTCAAGTTCAGCCTTTGTTTACAATTAAGCCTTTGGAATAAATAGGCTCAAGTGAGGAAAACCTCATGCTTCAACTAGCTATCCCATTGGCCTAATAAAAATATCTAATTTTGTCCTTGAGGCTTTGCAAAGCCCAAGGCACAAAAATATCTCATAAAATATCTAAAAATTGCTAAAAAAGGGAATTTAATTGACTTTGCAACATTTTCCAAGTGCAAAAATAGCTAAACGCACATTTGGAAAAAGCAGATTTTTGACGTTCAAAAATCACAAAAATACTTCAGATTTATATCAGAAAACGGTCCCCTGACTTGCCGGAAACATTTCGCAGCCTTCCTGATGTCGAAACGAAGCTCATGATAGCTCGTTAGAATACTCTAAGTGTCTACTTTCCGGCGCAACTAAAATCACTCCAATCTGATGCCCAGAAGTCCTCCAAATATGTACCTGTGTGTAAAAAGCCATAAAATTGCGGACTGCTGATATGCCGGGCAGAATGTGCAAAAAGTGAGTATTTTTCGCCGTTTTGAGGGGGCAAATGATCTTCAAATGCTCTAAAAATCGCTGAGGACCTGATCATGAAATTATGGCATCAACTGGTATCATCCTCCTCCCTTGACAAATCCTCAAAATGAAATGGAGAATTTATGAGTTTTCGACCAAAAACTCAAAAAATGCCAAAAAACAAAAAGTTGTCAAAATGGGCCCAAAATTGGTGCGCATAACCCTCAAGGGTCCCTAGCAACATGCTCCGAAGCTGAGGCCAGAATGTCAAGTGATGATATGCTTTTCTCCTCTTTCCATGCCCAGCGCTTCCTCTTTTCTTCCTTCAATTTCTCTTGGGTGACCTTTAGCTTGCCATTGACCTCCTCTGTAGAGATTGGCTCATATCTTTTATGCGGACCACTTCTGTTGTCTTGCCTTGGAGGCATTTTGACCAAAATGTGCTTTTGAAGAAACGAACTGCCTCAATGTCCTTAAACTGCCTTCTTGGAGCCAAACTGTGTCAATTCACTGTTTTGATAGAGAAACAATGTATTTGGATGATTGCGACAAGTTTCCTTACAATACAAAAACCTTGCTCTTTCAAAAAGTGGCCTGTCCACCTTTAAAGTATCTCAGCCAGCAGGCTTTTCAATAAGAAATAATACAGTGGAATGAAGGACAGACTGTTAGGAGGAATGCTATTTACAGTGTCAAAATTGCCTTGCTCTGTGATGTTTGGAGGTTAACAACACATCTTTGTACCTTGGATCAATGGTGGACTTTTCCAATCATTACAAACCTGCTCTTCCTAGTGTGCCAATCACTCAACAAACTTATGTCATATGCAATCAACCCTTAGTGTAATCAGACAGTCAATGTCACAATTTATGTGACCAGGTGATAGAGTTTCGGAAAATGCTTCAAACAAATTCAACAAAGCCTGTAGGAGTTTATCTTGTCAAAAAGTTAAGGCACCTTATCAATGTGAAACCCTTTGTCTTTGTAGAAAAATTCCTTTGCTCTATATGAACATCCACTTTATCAAAATAAGCTTGAAGAACAAAGACAGTCAAGTGGAAAACTCAGTGAAAAATTGTCCCTTCTATGGTTTATAGGGTTAACTTTTCCTTTCGAAGTTTGGAAGGTATAGGATCTTTTGTCCTTTGATTAATAAAGGTGAAAACACACAGCTCCTAGTTCAGCATATCTCTTTCCCTATAAGCGCTTTTATCAGTATGTTCACCACTCCAGCACAGCTTTCGAACAATGCATATTCTCACAGAAACAACACAGTTTATAGGTATGGTAACAAAGTTTCAAATAAGGCTGCAGGGTTTTATCTTCTTTTACAAACCAAAATCCTTTTAGTATGGAAACCATGTCCCTTCAAAACCACGCCCTTCCTTGCCCTTGTATATCAATCAGCAACTACTCATAATGTCATACGCAGTCAAGTCAAAGAAAACACAGTGATGGCATTTTCCGGTGTTGGTGGTAAGGGAACCCTGCTTTTTGATGTTTTTATGATATGGAAACCAACATTTATCATCCAAATTATATGAGAATCCTCTCATATGACAACTATATTTCCTTTGTATCATTGTTTCTCATAATTATTTGACCCACACGCCCTCAAAATGTCCTTGGCAAACTTCTGACTGTTTCAAATAATGCATATAACATGACAGTTTTTTGACCTTGTTTTATCCCGATTTCGAGGGCAATTTGCAATGGTTACTCATACTAGTGCTAATTCAACCCTTTGGTGGTTTGCTTCTAACTCCATCACCACATCAATACCTCGTTTTTATAACTTGAACTGTGTTTTTTAAAACCTCTTACAGCACTTAGCAATTTTGAAACCAAGGGGGGGAAGCACGTAAAAATACCTTTATAACTTCGATGAGGGCCTTGTAAAGATCTTGAGTAGCTTTGCATGTGAACTGGAGGCGTGTTGGAGGGTTTAAACTTGCGCGGCATGTTTGCAGTGGAGGGCGCTTCGCATAAAATGGTGTCGGGTGACTCTATCCGGTCGGCCGGGCGCCGTGTACAGGCGCGTCGCACACTCGTACAGGTGCATCACGCAATAGTTGACCACCTGTATAAGAATCCACCTGAGCGCGTCGTGCAATACTCCAAGTGCATCGCGCTGTTAAACTATGACAAACTTTTTCAAACTGCTCCAAAATTCCTTTGCTTGATCTTGAGGGCAACAGAGGATCTTTGCTCAAGCCGGGGTGTTTACGCAATGTATTTGCAATGGTCCCTATCACTTTGGAATGCACAAAATGACCAACGGGCTTTTGTCATTTTTAAAATGCAAAATTGAAATCCAACTCCGTGTTTTAACCTTTGTAAGGCCTTTTTAAAGGTTTTATTTTTGCAGTGCTGCCTTGGTGTACCCTTTGAAATTCGAACACATGTTGACTTCATCTGAAAGGTGCTTACCCCTTTTGAAATGATTTCGTTAACAGAGTTTTTATGCCTTTAAAAAAAAATGCTAATAGAGTTTTCAACCCTTTTATAGAAAGCAACTACAGTTTGAAAAGTCAGAACTCTGTTCATTTATGCACATGGGTCTAAAAGGTAATTCCTGTCAATTTTATCCCTGTGGTGACCATTTAACACAACAACTCCAACTTTGAATAATACCCTGATGACCTATAGACCATCTTTTTCCACTTTGTTTTAACACTATTGATGACATTTGTTATGTAACCCCACTTTAAAACTGTCAAGAAAATACTGAAGACTACTTTGTTATTTGAAAGGGTAGGGTTTGTATTTTCAACATGCTTTGACAGTTTCTGTCTTCAATTGCTTCTTCAACCTCTTTCCCACTACAGGTGCTCAAATTTGCTGACCTTATTTGGATTTGGTCATGGCCCTTTGATTTAAGAAAGGCACCCCTTTTCAATACACTTCTCTGCTCACAACATATCATATAATATCTCTGTCCATTGAATAACGAAAACCCATTTTTTGTTTCAAACTTTCTAAAACAAACTGACAGTCTATCAAAACAACTCTTTGTCTATTATGAACAATAGTTTCCATGGTGATGTATCTTGATGACAGAAAACTAGATTGTTCGTGCCAATTGTTGTAGCAATTTTGAAAAGGCAATCGTTCATGGATGAAGCTGCTTTCAAGAAAGAAATTCTTGATTAGCTTGGCATGCTGTCCTAGGGTTTTTAAAACTCAGATCATAATTAGTTTCTGTCCTTGTGTGGATGAGGAAAGTATACAAGATATAGAAGAACTGCTGGCCTATTTCACAGATACCAAGGCTTTTTTAGCCATCTTCCTCCTAATGAAACTCTTGAAAACATCAACCTGCTGCATTTGAAGACACTACCTGTCTTTTTAATGGAGTGTAGCTTGCAACAGCTGGACTTACACTGGCGTTTTGACTGATAGAAAGATGTCACCTGTCTGAGACTGTATACTACTTTCCTGCCTCTTCTTTATGCTCATCTAGAAACCATGGACTGTACTTCACACTTCAACAGGAACAAAAGAACACACAGGGGTCTTTTCACTGAAGTATTTTCCTGTTTAAGATTAATTGAAACTATGCATCTTAACACCCCTGCAGAGATGTTTGTTATGATAGCTTTGATTAAGGATTCCCTTTTTGATGCGCCCTAATTGATGACTGAAATTTCAACTGATTCTCTTTACAAAACCACACACTCTGTCTTCTCTTGTCTTGCACATTTCAGATCTTAGCACTGTTATAATCATCATTTACACTCAGAAACCTAAAGTCACTGTTTTACTATCTAGTAAAAATCAAGCCTGTGCTTTTGCAATCCTTAAAGTCAATATTGGCCAGCGCCCTCTGCTTGTAGATGAAGGAGGCGCCTTAACCCTCTACTTGTAGATGAAGGAGGTTCTTGGCCATGACAAATTACCAGTCTGTTTGACAGTGGTGTCTTTCTTTTACTGTGATTTCATGCTGAAAGGAAGCTGCAAGGTCTTGATGAGTAACTCTCTATCTTGAAGATATATCTCAAGCTCATGTTTACATTAAGAAGCAGCTGTTCTTCTAAATGTAGATTCAAGAAAATTCTCCTGAGATAATGACATGTTTCTTGTCCTTGTAACATCCATAAAACACTGTAAAACACCTAATAATCAGCTTGAGAATGAGGTTTATGCAGTGCCGAGACTTAGGAGTGTGTAAGTGGCGTGACTTATAGCTGTGATCAATTTCATTTGCAGAGTGGGAGGTCAGTTATGATTGGTCTGTAGCAGATGGAGGTTTTTTGGCCTTTTGATGGTTGCCAAGGGAAAATGCCTTAAAGCGCCACTTCCTAACTTAGGGGAGGCTTTTGAAACAGATTTGGATTTTCCTTTTAGAGCTGATGGGTAGACCAGTAGGGCTAAAGCTAGACAGGATCGTGATAATGAGTTTTGACTTTGACATGGGCAGACTGAAAAAGTAGGAGGGCGGAAACATTTTATGAGGGTTTTCTAGATGACAAATTGACATATGGAAATCAGCTTCTAGAAAACTCAGCTATGGATCTAGTCATCACTAACAAGTGAAAAATACCTCAGATGACTAATGTTGGCTCCATTTGGGGAGAGGGTGGGGCCTGCCAGAGGTGTCCAAAATTCGATCTTTGGCTTATGAAGACCAAAGGCTCTACACATTGGCGGTACCACCTTTTTTGATGTTATTTAAAAAGTGAGCGCATGGTTAACATCAATGATGTTTCTACCTACCCCTATCTTTCCTAACATTTTTTTTCTTCTTTGGCGCATTTGAACTAGCAAATTTTCGACAATGGTATATTTTTCTTTTTGCAAAATGAACCTATCTATTTCTACCTATATCCGTCGATCTTTCTGATTAAACCGATGAACCCTTCATTACTCTACCTATGCTATATCAACCCGTCAAGATTAAGGCTTGACAGGATTTTTGCTCTCTAATCTAAACATGAAATTTAAAATGATCAAATCAGGATTAGATGGCCCGTATTTGTCATGCATTTGCGGTATGGAGACAAGTCGCACAAATATTATTTTTTGCAGTGCAAACAAAAGGAAATGACAAGCGGGGCTAAGATGTACAATGTGTTTTTCATCCCTCGCTTCTCTTTGGTTCGTTTAGGCATGTGGAACCCGTAATCTCTCCCTAATCTAAACCTTGATAAGTCAATCTTACACAATGTTGGACTATCTTTGCACTCACTACCCCACGTTAGAATAAATCTCTAAACACAACAGCCTATGATTAGGCTAGGATAGCTCAACAAGACATTGAAGTACTAGTAGCGGCATTTAAACTTGCTCGCTTTCCAAATACTATTTTTTGGAACATGGGCCTTTGTTCTATCTTCACTTTTGTTTCTTTTCTATCTTTTGCATCGTTTCTTGATTTTTCATCTTTACCTGCTTTTTGACTTTTATATTTTTCTATTTTTTCAACCGTGGTATATACAATGAATGAAAGTGTTTCAAACTCAAAAATCTTGAAATGATGGAATTTAAGCATCTTATCCTCAAGGATCTCCTCTCACCTCGCTCCACTCAACTCCCGAAAAGAAAAATTTGGGAAGTTTTCTCTCTTCTACGATTACTGTGATTCATGCAAAGAATCTCTCGAACAACCCGTTATCTTCCCGCCGTACCTCTTTTGAATATCTCGATTTCCATTCCTTTCCTTACCGTACATTTTCCGCAATAATGTGATGTACTTGGTCATTCTGAAATAGATAATGATACATCAAAGAAGGCATGAAAAAATGCAGAAATTTAAAACTCGGGAACATGCCTTCATGAATGTATTTCGATATTTGGGTGGTTTTGCAATTTTTATTTTGAAATTAGATCTACCTCCCCGCAAATTGGAAAAAAATCTTAGCCGTTCTACTTTGCAAGGGAATCTTTCATCATGACCGAAACATCGTTCTGCGAAAACACATGATTAAAAAGCACTTTTAAATGGTAAATCATGGTCTTGGGTAGAAAAATAGCATTTATGTTATATGGATACAAAAGAATATTTCCTAAAATCGGCGTACTCTGTGACCATCTGCTTTATCCTTGATTATTATAGTTTGGTTCGGATTGTTATGTTTTCTCTTTTTGCCAAGGTTATTCTTTGAGGAAGAATAAGTATTACCGCATTTTCCTTTGTCTTGCCCGTAGAAATTGGTATTCTTCATGAGATTTCTGATTTTACATTTTTTGAATTCTTCATGAAAAAGAAAGAATATGAGCCAATTTCGTAGCTCATTATGTTAAATCGCAAACTATCATTCTTGCTCATAAGAAGTTTATCAGTATTTTTTCAGATTTTTGAGTCGCTAGGGGCCATAGTCAAAGTTTCACTATGTTATTAATTCCATATGATGGTAAATATTTGAGGTATGGTAGAAACATTAAACTCCCTTGCTCCCTTATGTCTCGAACAGCTTATGATGTGTAAGTCTTCTTAAAGCTTTATCTAAAAAAATTTCTCACATATTGTCAAAGTTCTCACTAGGTTAGAGTAATTCGCTTTGACAGTACATAAGGGTTTGCGTTTCTCGTCGTTCTAATCCCACCTTAGAAGGGACATACTTACTTTCTTCATGACACAGTCATTCATGATCATGGTAGTTTTCATACCTAGTTCATCATAAGGCACTGTGGACAATCAATATGGTGGATCTAAGTTTATTTCAGCTTTTCCGACTCTTCCTCCATGTTTTCATCAATATGCACAATGAAAGACTTCGGTGTCGGAACACAAAAGAACACATTGGAATGTTGTCCTGCCTATCTTGACCTGCCATCTCATGTATTTCATGTGTGATTCTCGTAGAGTATTCTGTCCACGAACACAGTGAATGGTGGCGATGACATGTCTCAACACATTCCCTTGGAGTTTGCCTCGTGGACCGGGATAGAAGCATCCCGTACTGGGAGTGGATGTTCTGTCACCATTATATCCATATTTGATGTTTCGCAAGTATTTAACAGACTAAAAAAATTGGAAGGTCTTTGATCAAACCCATGCATTTTAATTTCATCAGAATCCCAAATGAATACAAGTCTTTGCATGGTCTTGTGATTTGCAGGCCTAGTCTTTCCATTATTTACCATCGGCAGCATAAGATTATTGGGCGTTATATGCCAAAGTCTATGTATGGCATTGTGAGGATTTGGTCGGGATGTTTAGGCTAATGTAAAATGGAAGAGTAGTCCTTCTGGAATTTTCCTTCTATCCCAAGACCAAATACCACTTCAGATACGCCGTATTAATGTTGTTTGCATCATTCCTTAGATTTAGACCTTTAGCACTTGGGATTTATAAGATTTTTGGGCAATGAGTTCGTAAGAGGTATGGTGATCTTGATCTTGGCGATTTCGCTTTCAAAGTCGAAAGGCAACCTAAGTTTAGATATGTGTTTCAATTTTTTCACCATTACCTTCATGTTCGATTTTTGTTGGCTTTGTTTTGATTTTACTGCCATAGTTATTGATAACTTTTGTAATACCTGGAATGTACCGAGTTAGGACTAGTTTGGGTAACTTTTTAGCTTGTTTTGAATAAACAATTTTTTTCTCTAATTTTGATTTTGTCACTACTATTGCTTTCAGATGGTATCAGTGGTTTTAGCAAGATCTCGAGTTACCTTTCTTCTTTGGAATTATCTTTGGTTTCTTTTGCTTCTAAGGCTTTATTGCATGTGAGCTTCTATTATGGCATTTTTGAAAATCTATGGCGTGTGGTCATCGAGATCTTCTGCATAGTTGGTCTCATCTTGATTAGGAGAAAAGAACGCTTGTTCTTCTTCTAGGTACACCTCACTCTCATTATTAGATCCTATGAGGTCAAATGATGTTCATCAAGAGTTTTCATATCCCAATCTCTTCCAGCTAGATAGTTTTTACTGAATGGTGGCCTAATTTCGTTGGTCATTTTCCCTTGGTCCGTTTTGGAGAATGCTCCCTCCCAAGGTTTTGGTTTCGTTTCTGCTTGAGTGGCTTAGTTGGTTGTCTCATTGTGAGCCTTTTCATTTATCCTTTCTACATTTTGGCCATTGTTTTGACCAAGTCATCTATTCTCGGGATTCAGGAAGGTGATGAAGTGGAGACCCCATCTTTATATGTGGACCTTTCTTCTCGATCTAACCAGCCCTTTTTTTCTCAAGTTGGCATCCGCCTTATGGCTACTGTTGTTACTTCTACAGTAGGGGATCTCGTCTCAAAATGATATGTCATGTCCGGATCGAAACCCCTGTGTGAATTTTTCCAAGGCTAAACCAAGGGGTGGTTTGGAATGAGTGTGGAGGAGTTATATACACCGTTGAACTTAGTGTGCAACACTGACACTTTCCCCATTTTCCTGCTTAGGTTGTTATATTCTCGACAGATTTGAATGGGGTTTCTTCTTGATTTCCACCTATTTCCCTCAAGACTTGATGTAGTTCGGGATATTATGGATGTTGTTTGGAGTTAAGCTTTTGAACCATGTTTTGGGTTCACCACCATACTGGCGAATATTCTCATTCCGATTGGGCCTGCCTTGTAACCTGCATTCATAAGCACTGTATTTATCCTATCATATGTTGTTGAGGTGTGTGTGTCTTCTCATAGTGGATTCTGTCTTGATATTTATTCTCAGAGAGGAGCCAGCATAGGCAACACCAAAATGTACTGTGTCGCCATGACGGGAGCTAATGGATGATGGTGACAGGGAATTAGTGAGTCGAGACAGGGTTTAAATAGGTGTGGCATGACTGACTCGATGACCGTTTTGCGTATCCGGGAGGTAGGGAGCCAAATTGACAGAGAAGCCGAAAGTCGTGAAGTCATGAGGCTTTCATTGGTGACCGTGTGATTGGTCTAGGTTTCGAAGACTGGCCAAAGTTTATCTTACTAAGGTGATTTTCTTCCAGAAGAGTTTTTTGATGACTCTAATTCAAAAGGTGAATTTGGTAGATAGTGAGATGTTTAGGTGTACTTAATCTTGCTTTATGGATGGATCTGCCCAAGATGGATGGTCAGCTTAAGCTTGCCACAAAATCTCTCCGGGTCATCTACTATGATAGGATTTGTGTCCTGATTAGATCCGGTGTTGATCTTTTCGTGAAGCGTATTTTTTGATCTAGAGTTTAGAGAGGATGGTATTTGATGAATGTTTTTGGATGGTGGTCTTCTAAAGCTCTAGCTAAGGTGGGGTTGGGATTGCATTGCAAAAAGGGATGAACTAGTGGAACGCTGTGGAACCGGGTTGTTTTTGTGAAGATGCTGGCAGGTCCACCACCTGGTAACGTAATCCCGAAATTTTTTTGATTTTTCCTAGTTTTATGTGTACCATGGCTTGTTAAAGTATCCAAGACTTGTTTCAGAACACTTCTGGCTAGGTGATGAGAACAAAAAAGAGTTTACTCTAAATGGGTCTATGGGTCGTTTTCTTGTTTAAGTATCTAAAAGACCAAAGAGTCTATAAGTAGCCAAGGACTATTATGTACTTAGTGTCCCACCATCTCCGCTATGTTAGTGAGTGATGGGATAGGTCTATCGGATAGTAACCTAGAGTTCGGTAAAATATAAGGCCTACTAGAGGTTAGTGAGTCACAGGTGGATTGTCGGCTTGTTTTGAGGTACACTGTATGGTCCACTATCAATGTCACAAAACAACGAAAGGAGTTTTTTTGGGGTTTTTCTCGAGTTTATGCGCCTAGGATGTAAAAAAGTTATAAACCCGATTCATTACTTTGCTAGATGTGAAACAAGAGACTTTTACACTAAATGATTCTGAAGGCCGATGGTTTGGTTAAAAAGTTGAAGGACTATGGAAATTATGCAACAGTTTGCTAGACTATTATGAACTCAATAGTGTCCCACCGGATTCGCTATGTTAGGTGGTGATGAGGTGGCTAAAAAGGCAGTATTCTTGAAAAATAAGGACTTGTGGAGTTCTAAGGTGTCCTTAGATTTCATGCAGCCAACTCGCAGTCCCACCGTACCGCCATTATGTTAGGGTTCCTGATTTGGCCGATTGGTGAGCCAAATGACGATGTAACATCAGTCCAAGCTTAAGCCCAAGGACTAGCTCGGACTCGTGAGAGGGCTTCATTATATGTAAAAGATATTGTGTTTGTTTATGGTGTTCGCGATATTAGGGTTAGCAGGAAGTGAGTTTTTTGATTTTTAAGTGGAGTTTGTGAGGATGAAACGATCAAAGATATAAATGCGAACAAGAAGCTAGATCAAATGGGTTATGGTCAAAAGGTCAAGGAAGCCGGGTATCATATGATGAGATATAAGTACGTTTCGTAGGGCCGATTTTGATCAAGGTAGAAAGGATCTTTGGGCAAATGGAATAAATGGACATCAAGTTTTTTTTGAAGGACTAAGGATTTGCCAACTAGTTTGATAAAGGCATATGTAAACATACATGGGGCCATTAATCATGCAAATGTAACTACAAGTTTAAGAATACATAGAAATAAACATTCAAGCCATGCATAGAAGTAAGACCTCTAACTTTGGGAAATGACACGCACTAAAACACATAACATGGACTAACAACTCAAAATATTTGCGCGTAACGCTTGAACAGCTTCTTGTTATTGGGCACTCGACAACAAGCTTTCATAGTTTTAGCAAAGGCTAGATCGGGACTAGGCCTCTTTCGTTCAACAAGATGATACAACGCATCCACCAAAGATAGTTTCATGGATAGAGCTATGGATAACCATAGGTGTTATGTGGCATACCATACATCCTACTCAACATGCATAGAAATTATGAATGGAACTAGCAACAATATCCTTAAGTTACTAAAGAGCAAATAAGAATTCTTTAGTGCAACCAAGGAAGGTAGTGAAAACATAAAAGCTATGAAGGATCTGTGAATTTTGGAGGTGCCTCCATGGGCATATCTCAAAATTCACATCGATTCATAGCAAGAAAACATATTATGAATGAAAAACTAGAAGACAACAATGCCAAGAAACACTATACCATTCTACCATGTCATGGAATCCATCAACAATCCCTTTTCATCATTCATTCAAAAATCATCCAAGAGTAAGTACTCCAAAATCATAACAAGTATACCTCAAAGATCATACATCAATATTACTTTCCAAGTTCAGCCTTTGTTTTTACAATTAAGCCTTCCTTTAAATAAATAGGCTCAAGCAGGAAAACCTCATGCTTCATAACTAGCTATCCCAATGGGTCAATAAAAAGAGCTCAATTTTGTCCCTGAGGCTTTGCAGCTTCAAGGCACAAAAATATCCACATAAAATATCTAAAAATTGCTAAAAAAGGGAATTTAATCGATTTTGCAACATTTTTCCAAGTGCAAAAATAGCTAAACCACATTTGAGTATGTATTTTTTGACGTTCAAAAATTCACAAAAATACTTCGCATTTATATCAAATGGTCCCCCGACTTGCCGGAAACATTTCAGCTTTCCCCGATGTCGAAATCTCCAGCTTCATGATAGCTCGTTAGAATACTCATACCTACTTTCCGTGCTAACTGTTCAAAAAATCACTCCAACTGGGATGCCCAAGTCCTCCAAATATGTACCCGTGTGTAAAAAGTTACAAATGCGTAACGTCGATATGCTTAATGTGCAAAAAGTGAGTATTTTTTCGCCGTTTTAGTGGGCAAATGATCCTTCAAAATGCTCTAAAAATCGCCTAGAGACCTGATCATGAAATTATGGCATCAACTTGAATATCCTCCTCCTCGACAAATCCTCAACAATGAATTTGGTAGCGACCAAAAACTCAAAAAATGCCAAAAAACAAAAAGTTGTCAAAATGGGTCAAAATTGGTGCGCATAACCTCAAGGGTCCCTAGCAACATGCTCCCAATGGCAGCTTAATGTCAAGTGATGATATGCTTTTCTCCTCTTTCCATGCCCACTGCCTTCTTTTCTTCCTTCAATTTCTCTTGCACTTTTAGCTGTTGCCATTGGACCTCCTCAGAGAGATTGGCTCACATTCTTTTATGCGGACCACTACACCCTATTTTGAGGCATTTTGACCAAAAATGTGCTTTTGAAGAAACGAACCTATCACAATGTCCTTAAACTCGCCTGAGCCAAAATCATTAACGTAACGTTTTTGATAGAGAAACAATGTGGGCTTGGGATGATTGGCATGTTTCTATGTCATAAAAAACTCTGTTTTTTCAAAAGTGGTCTGTTCAATTCTTAAAGTATCTCACCGTAGTTACAGAAATAATACAAAGAACTTACAGATGACTGTTAGGAGGAATGCTATTTGTTATTAAAATTGGTTTGCTCTCAGAAGATGTTTGGAGGTTAACAACACATCTACCTTGGATCAATAAGTGACTTTCCAATCATTACAAACTGCTTCTTCCTAGTGTGCCAATCACTCAACAAACTTAAGAGGCCATGCAATCAACCTCAGTGCAATCGTATACCAATGTCACACCGTGGACCAGTGATAGAGTTTTGTAAATGCTTCAAACAAATTCAACAAAGCCCGTAGGAGTTTATCTCTTTGTCAAAAGAAAGGTCTTTATCAAATGTGAAACCCTTTGTCTAGAAAATCTTTGCTCTATATGAACATCCACTATCAAAATAAGCTTGAAGAACAAGACAAATAAGGGAAAACTCAAAGGAAAAATTGTCCCTTCTATGGTTTATAGGGTTACTTTTCCTTTCAAGTTTGGAAGGTATAGGATCTTTGTCCTTTGGATTGACAAAGGTGAAAACAACACACCCTAGTTCAGCATATTCCTTTCTCCCTATAAGCGCTTTTATCGTAAGATGTTCACCACTCAAAGACAAATGCCGAACAATGCATATTTCCCCCGCTTAAACAAATACGTTTTTATAAAATATGGTAACAAAGTTTTTAAAATACAGCCGCAGTGTTTTTTATCTTCTTTTTTACAAACCAAAAATCCTTTAGTATGGAAACCATGTCCCTTCAAAACCACGCCTCTTCCTTGCCCTCAGACATCAATCAGCACCACTCATAATGTCGTTACGCAAATAAGTCAAAGAAAACACACAGATGGCATTTTCCGTGTTGGTGGTAAGGGAACCTCTCATGGATGTTTTTATGGAGACATGGAAACCAACATTTGTTTATCCAAATTATATGAGAATCCTCTCATATGACAACTATACTTTGTATCGTATTGTTTCATAATTATTTGACCCACACGCCTCAAAATGTCCTTGGCAAACTTCCCCACCCAAATAATGCACATAACATGATGCTTTTTTGACCTTGTTTTATCCCGATTTCGAGGCAATTTGCAATGGTTACTCACTATGCTAATTCAACCTTTGGTGGTTTGCTTTTAACCTCCATCACCACATCAATACCTCGTTTTTTATAACTTGAACCGTGCTTTTTAAAACCTCTTACGCACTTAGCAATTTTGAAACCAAGAAGCACGTAAAAATACCTTTTATAACATGAGGGCCTTGTAAAGATCTGGAGTAGCTTTGCATGAACCGGAGGCGTGTTGGAGGGTTTAAATCTCTGCGCGGCATGTTTGCAGGAGGGCGCTTCGCATAAAATGGTGTCGGTGACTCTATCCTGGCCTGGCCGGCGTCGTGCTGTGCGTTGTCGCACACTCGCATGTGCATCATTGGCATTTAACAGTTGACCACCCGTATAAGAATCCACCCTCGAGCGCCGTGCACACCCAAGTGCATCGTTACCGTTAAACTATGACAAACTTTTTCAAACCCAAAATTCCTTTGCTTGACCTCGAGGGTGCCCAGGATCTTCGTCGTTTCTGGGTGTTTATTAATGTATTTGCAATGGTCCCCAGTCACTTTGGAATGCACAAAATGACCAACGGGCTTTGTCATTTTTAAAATGCAAAAATTGAAATCCAACCCGTGTTTTAACCTTGTAAGGCCTTTTGTGTTATTTTATTTTTCGTGTCATTGGTGTACCCTTTGAAATTCGAACAAGCAAGTTGACTTAATCGTAAAGGTGCTTACCCCTTTGAAAATGATTTCGTTACCGTAGTTTTTATGCCTTTATGCTAATAGAGTTTTTCAACCCTTTTATAGAAAGCAACTACGCTTGAAAAAGTCGTAATCAAGCCATTTATGCACATGGGTCTAAAAGGTAATTCCCCGTCAATTTTATCCCCGTGGTGACCATTTAACACAACAACTCCAGTCCCTTGAATAATACCGATGACCTATAGACCATCTTTTTCCACTTTGTTTTAAACAATGATTATTATGTAACCCCACTTTAAAACTCGTCAAGAAAATACCTAAGACTACTTTGTTATTTGAAAGGGTAGGGGTTTGTATTTTCAACATGCTTGACAGCTTCTCTGCCTTCAATTGCTTCTTCAACCTCTTTCCCACTACAGTGCTCAAATTTGGCTTGCCCTATTTGGATTTGGTCATGGCCCTTTGATTTAAGAAAGGCACCCCTTTTCAATACACTTTCCGCTCAAGGCCAACATATCATATAATACCGTCCATTGAATAACGAAAACCCATTTTTTGTTTCAAACTTTCTAAAACAACGATGGGGCCTATCAAAACAACTCTTTTTGTCTATTATGAACAATAGTTTCCATGGTGATGTATCTTTTGATGACGTAACTAGATTGTTCGTGCTAATTGTTGTAGCAATTTTGAAAAGGGCAATCGTTCATGGATGAAGCCGCTTTTCAAGAAATTCTCTGATTAGCTTGGCATGTCGTCTCTAGGGTTTTTAAAATTCCGCATCATAATTAGTTTCTCGTCCTTGTGTGGATGAGGAAAGTATACAAGATACAGAAGAACTGCTGGCCTATTTCAAGGAGCACAAGGCTTTTTTAGCCCTCCTCCTAATGAAACTCTTGAAACATCAACTCACGGGGACGGAAGACACTACCCGTTCTTTAATGGAGTGTAGCTTTTCATGGGGTCACCGGACTTACACCGGCGTTTTAATCGATAGCATGTCACCGTCCGAGACTCGGAGTACTACTTTCCTCGCTCTTCTTTATGCTCATCTAGAAACTACGGATCGTACTTTCACACTTCAACAGAACAAAAGAACACACAAAAGGGTCTTTTCACCGAAGTATTTTCCGTTTAAGATTAACAAAACTATGCATCTTAACACGAGATGTTTGTTACATATTTTGATTAAGGATTCCCTCGAGCGCCCTAATTACGGACCGAAATTTCAACCGATTCTCTTTACAAAACCACACACTCGTCTTCTTCTTGGTTCACATATTTCAGATCTTGAAGACCGTTATAATCATCATTTACACTGCGAAACTCAAAGTCACCGTTTTTGGCTATCTAGGCAGCGAAATCAAGCCCGTGCTTTTGCAATCTCAAAGTCAATATTGGCCGCCTCTCGCTTTGTAGATGAAGGAGGCGCTTAACCCTCTACTTCAGAGATGAAGGAGGTTCTTGCCATGACAATTACCACCGTTTGACAAAGGGTGTTCTTCTTTTACCGTGATTTCATGTCGAAAGGAAGCCGCAAGGGTCTTGATGAGCAACTCTATCTTGAAGATATATCTCAAGCTCATGTTTACATTAAGAAGTGTACCGTTCTTCTAAATGTAGATTCAAGAAAATTCTCCCGAGATAATGACATGTTTTTTGTCCTTGTAACATCCATAAAACACTCGTAAACACCTAATAATCACCTGAGAATGAGGTTTATGCAAAGTGCCGAGACTTAGGAGTGTGCAAGTGGCGTGACTTATAATGTGATCAATTTCATTTGCAGGGAGGTACGCTATGATTGGTCTGTAGCAGATGGGAGGTTGCCTTTTGATGGTTGCCAAGGGAAAATGCCTAAAGCGCCACTTCCTAACTTAGGGAGGCTTTTAAACGTATTTGGATTTTCCTTTTTAGAGTCACGGGTGTATCCGCAGGGGCTAAAGTGACAGATCGTGATAATGAGTTTGACTTTGACATGTGTTGCACTGAAAAAGTAGGAGGGCGGAAACATTTTATGAGGGTTTTCTAGATGACAAATTGACATATGGAAATCAGCTTCTAGAAAACTCAGCTATGGATCTAGTCATCACTAACAAGTGAAAAATACTGATGACTAACAAGTGACACGTGGAAAATCATACAAGTTCTCTCTACTGAACCAGTCCATAATTAGGTCATCGTAGGAGATTGGGAATAACTTTTTCTTCAAGAATCCAAATTAGGTCAGACCTGTGGCATTCAAAAGACGATTTAGAGGGATACTTCAGGATCGAATTTCAAATATTGAATATTAGAAATCACAGAGATAATTCAGTTTCAATATCGAGCTCCAAAGGCCTATTGAGCATAGACATCAGTATTTGGTTCTAAAATGCCTCCTAAAAAAAATTCAACACGTAGTAAGCCCTCAGATTACTCTACTATGACTCATGAAGATGAAGAATTGCAACATGATATATCAAAACTACAAGAGCAAGTGCACCAGATTTCGCTTTCGCAAAGAGCAACAAAAATGAAATGGAAGTTTTGAAGAAAGGCATGGAAACGAAGATGGATGGCTTGAAGAAAGGCGTGGAAGCTAAGATGGAGGATATGGAAGAAAAAATTGAAGAGAACATGGAAAAAATGAAGAATGATCTAAAAGCATGCATGGAAGGTTTGACAAAGTTGATACAAGAAATGATTCCTAATGGCAAAAAGATAGTAGAGGAGAAATCATGATGAGAAAAAAATAAATGTTAATCGTGATTTCATAAACTCCGATGTTGGATTGAAGAACCAACATATTCCAAAGATGGATATGAGGAAGTTTGATGGCAAGGATCCCATAACATGGATACTACAGATGGATTTTTGATCTCAATAATGTGAAATACACACAAAAGGTACGCATTGAAACTTTACATTTAGAACAAAATACATTTGTATGGTATCGATGGCTTTGCTCTCGTAAAAAAATTGTCACTTGGTCAATTTTTACGGAGGAAATGATAACACATTATGAGGATACAAAGAGAAACACCTTCTTTAGCCAATTGATAAACCTCAAATAAAAGGGTTTAGTGGCGGAGCACATTGAGGACTTCCAAAAATTGAATATAAGGGTAACTGATTTTCCAGAGGAACACAGGATTGATGTCTTCATAGGGACTTTAAAGGATAAAATCCAACATGAAGTTTGGGTTTGGGAACCTGATTCATTGGAGAAGGCATTCAAGTTGGCAAGAAAAATTGAATGTAAAATTATGGTGACAAGGAAGCCTACCACTCACATCTATAAAGATAGAAGTGTTGCTACTCCTAGACTTCGACAACCTACAAGGTTGACACCACAAAAATTGGAAGGAAAAAGAGCAAAAGGGCTTTGCTGCAATTGTGATAGTAAATACACTAAAGGTCATAAGTGCACTGAGAATAAATTATTTTACATAGATTGTGAAGATGAGGAAGAAAATGAAGAAGAAACTTCAAAAGTAGAGGATATACACTAGGAAGAAACCCTAGAAGAAGAAGAAATGAGTTTGACCATATCATGTAATGCATTTTTAGGAATTATCACTCCTCAAACTCTCAAGATAGAAGGACATATCAAGAAGAAAAAGGTAATAGTGTTGATTGATTTTGGTAGTACCCATAATTTTATTCATTGTAAGGTAGCCAAGGAATTGAATTGTTTCCTATACCCAACACCAGAATGTCAAGTGATGGTTGCAAATGGAGGAACTATAAATTTCTATGGAAAATGCCATAATATCAAGCTAACCATGGGGGAATATGTATTGAATAGTCCAATGCTTTCCATTCCTATGGGAGGTGCTGATGTTGTACTAGGAGTACAATGGTTACAATCTTTGGGGACGGTAGCTTTTTAATTTTCAAGAACTTTTCTTGAAATTTTTTTCAGAAGGAAAGGAATTCGAATTACGAGGTATTGCAGGGAAGCCAGGAAAGATAATAAGCTCTAATGTCATGACAAAGCTTCTAAAGAAATAACAACGAGGCGTAATTGCACAATTATGCTCACTAGAAGTTCCAACATCAAAATCATCTATTTCTGAAGATCTCCAAAAAGTCTTGGACAATCATTCCAAGGTGTTTGAAACTCCCAAAGGACTCCCACCTATTCGTGATCATGATCATGCTATTCATTTGATTCTAGGAAGTGTTACTCCAAACATCAGGCCTTATAGATATCCTTATGTCCAAAAGAGCGAAATTGAACGTATGATTGCAGAAATGTTAGAGGCAGGTATAATTCAACCTAGTCAAAGTTCTTTCTCTGCTCCAGTAGTATTGGTGCACAAGAAATATGGATCATGGCGCATGTGTCCGGATTATAGGGAGCTCAATAAGCTCACTATTAAAGATAAATTTCCCATTCCTGTGATTGATGAATTATTGGATGAATTACATGGAGAAATTTATTTTACCAAGTTGGATCTTCGTTCAGGATATCATCAAATTAGAATGAAGACTCAAGATATTCCAAAAACAACATTTCAAACTCATGAGGGTCATTATGAATTTTTGGTCATGCCTTTTGGCCTTACCAATGCACCTTCTACATTTCAAGGGTTGATGAATTCCATTTTCAAACCCTTCCTTAGAAAATTTGTGCTAGTATTTTTTGATGATATACTAATCTACAGCAGGTCTTGGAAGGATCATGTCGAACATGTTGACAGGGTGCTCAAACTATTGTAGGAGAAACAATTATATGCAAAAACATCCAAATGTTTCTTTGGAGTACAAGAGGTGGAATATCCGGGTCATATTGTATCTCACGAGGGTGTTAAGGTAGACCCTAACAAAATTAAAGCCATTAAGGAATGGAAAGTCCCCACAACCATAAAGCAGTTGCACGGATTTCTCGGGTTAACAGGGTATTATCGCAAGTTTGTTAAGAATTATGGGAAAATAGCAGCACCTCTAACAATATTATTGAAGAAATATGCATTTTCATGGACTCCTGAAGCAACTAAGGCCTTTGAACATCTTAAAGAGGCAATGTGCCGAGCACCAGTCTTAGCTATGCCAGACTTCACAAAAACCTTTATTGTGGAATGTGATGCCTCGGGAAATGGAATTGGTGTTGTTTTAATGCAAGAAGGAAGACCCATTTCTTTTGAAATTCGTTCAATCAAAGGAAAGTATTTAAAAAAGGCTATTTATGAGAAGGAAATGTTGGAAATACTACAAGCACTAAATAAATAGATACCTTACCTAATGGGAAGACACTTCAAGGTAAAAACTGATCATGATAGTCTTAAACACTTTTTGGAACAAATACTATCTTCAGAAGAGTAGCAAAAATGGGTCACAAAGATGTTGGGTTATGACTTTGAAATTGTCTACAAAAAAGGGAAGCTAAATGTTGTTGCAGATGCATGCTCAAGAAAGGATGAAGAGGGGAAGCATTGCTTTGTTCCATTTCAATTATCCAACTAGATTGGATAACCGAAGCAAGGGATGAATGGAAGAAGGATGAAGAAGTGTGGACTCTCATTCAAAATTTGCAGTAAGATCCTAGTACATCTGATACATTTAGTTGGAAAAATGATTCGTTATGGTAAAAAGATCACTTATATATTTGCAAGAATTCCCAACTAAAAAAAATATTCTTTTGAAATTGCACACTTCTCCTTTAGGAGGACCCTCAGGATTTTAAAAAACTTACCACAGGGTGAAGAAAGAATTTTTTTGGGATGGCCTTAAATATGATATTCAAAAGTTTGTCGCGGAATGTTTGGTTTGCCAACAAAATAAAGTTGAGACAATTAAGACCTCGGGTCTTCTACAACCTTTATCCATTCCAAGTCAACGTTGGGAGGATATTTCAATGCATTTTATCACACATTTACCTAAGTCCGAAGGAAGGAGTGTCACCATGGTGGTAGTTGATAGACTTATGAAGTATGCACACTTTTGTCCATTATCTCATCCATTTAAAGTGAGTACAATTGCTACTACATTTATGGAAACAATGCAAAAGCTACATGGAAACCCGAAGATTATTGTAAGTGACAGAGATCCCATTTTTACAGGAAATTTTTGGATGGGATTATTTTTTTGTTTGAGTACTCAACTAGCTTATAGCTCATCTTATCATCCTCAATCTGATGGTCAAACAGAGATAGTGAATAAATGTTTGGAAGGATATATTCATTGTTTTGTATCTGATAAGCAAGCACAATGGGTCAAGTGGTTACCTCTCGCTGAATGGTGGTATAACACTCCCATACTGCAGCAAAAATGACCCCATTTATGGCACTTTATGGATATCATCCACCATCCATCGCATCTTATTTAAGGGAAAATTATAGGGTTCAAGCAGTGGAGGATCACATCGAGCATCAAGAAGAAGTTCTCCAACTCTTAAAGGATAACCTAAATTTGGCACAAAATCAAATGAAACAACAGGTATATCAACATCGCAGTGAGAGAATTTTTGGTGTGGGTGACCGAGTATTTTTACGGCTACAACCATACAAAAAAATGTCCCTCAAGCAAGCTAAGAAGGATAATAAATTATCACCAAAGTACTATGGTCCTTACAAGGTTTTGAAAAATATTGGTACTATGGCATACAAATTGGAGCTTCCTGCTTCTTCACGAGTGCATCCATCTTTCCATGTTTCATGCATTAAAAAGGTTATAGGGGACAAACTTCTAGTTCAAACAATATTTTCATAACTTGATGAGGAAGGAAAAACCATTTTGGAACCTGAAGCAGTCACGGAAACAAGAACTCGACAATTACAAAATTGATCAATTTTAGAGTATCTCATCAAATAGAAGAACTTACCCACTAAAGATTCTACATGGGAGGATGAGAATTTCATACAAAAGCACACGGAGCTACTCAAGCATTGAGGACAACACTTTTTTGAAGGAGAGGAGCATGTTAGGTCCCTATATTACTAGTATAGTCCCTTATTGTTGTTAGTGTAACCCCCTTATTGTTATTGTCCTACCTATAACCCCCATATTGTTATTATTGTGCCCTTAAAATATTATTGTTAGGTCGCCTAGGATTACATTGTGGCCCCGCTAGGATTGCATTGTGGCCCCACGGACTCCTATATATAGAAAGGACGTTTTGTCATTTGTATCATCCAAGAATTGTTCATTTATGTAATGTATTGGAGGTTTCCCCCTCGAAGTGGCTGATTTATAAGGCGTTGATCTTTCTTTTCTTCTATTTTTGGAACTAGTTTCACAACAACTACATTGGTAGAAAATATGAAAGAAGATCTTTATGTAGAAAGGAGAATCTG
Organism: Pinus albicaulis; assembly: GCA_034641835.2. Classification (NCBI taxonomy): domain Eukaryota; kingdom Viridiplantae; phylum Streptophyta; class Pinopsida; order Pinales; family Pinaceae; genus Pinus; species Pinus albicaulis. Next base: position 1,042,857,085 of record CM076570.1, on the reverse strand, counting down.
TGCCTTAGAAAAGAAAACCACACAGGAGGAAAGAAAAACTAAAAAGGTTTCATTTAAGGATGAACCTAAAAAGAAGACATCCAAGGATCCTTATGATCTTGAGGGATTAAAAAAGGTTCTAAAAACTATGTCCAATGATATGGTCGAAATAAAGAAACATGTAGCTGAATCTTCTTCCAAGAAAATTTTTATATCTTTTAAGAAATCTCAAGCTTCCCAACCTCCAAATGTAATCTCAAATGTTGAATCAGATCAAGACAAAGATAAACATGAAACAATCTCATCCGCAGATGAATCACAAGACAAAGAATTAGTTGAATTCCATGGATTATGGGACTTTATCCTTCCAACGTCTGATAATGAAGATGAACATGAGGCACTTCCATTTAATACTAGAAGTAAAAATTATAATGACCTTCCTCAGTCTCCTCAAAAGAAAAAATCTTCATCCTCTCCTGCTAAGGATAAGTTGTTAACAAAATAAATCCTTCTCCCCAATCGAACCCAACTTCCTCCACTCTTTCATCTACATTCAAGACATCAGTTGTCTTAAATACCATCGAATAATATATAGTGGAAGACATGAAGAAGATAAAGGAAAATATTTCCATACATGTGTTGAGTAAATTAAAACAAAAAAAAAAAAAAATATACTCAAAGAATTGAATGCAATCCCTGCTTTATCCTTACCTGATCCTGTTACCTCCAAAGCTTCAAAAGGAATTGGTAAACCTGATAGTGATCCTCTTGAAAAAATTGATGAAAATGATGCTATTTTAATCAGAGTTAGATCTAATTCACATACTCCTCCCTTCATTTTAACTTTTGAAGTATTTAACAAAAATGTGCATAATTGTCTAATTGACTTTGGAGCCTCTTCAAATATCATGCCCTATTATTTTTGTCTGAAGTTGAATATTGCTCCTCAAAATTCCGCAGTACATATTGTGCAATTATACAGAACTAAGGTTAAGGTATTGGGGGAAATGAATTCAGTCCTCATAAAACTAGCATCCAATTCAAAAGTTCATCAAGTGATTGATATTTTGGTTAGTGATATCCTTGACTTTTATTGTTTGATCCTAAGTAGAGTTTGGTCAGAAAAGCTTCATGGTTATTTTGCTACTGATTAGTCTCATATGTGGCTACCCTATAATGGTAAGCCAAATAAAATCCATCCATTCACCCAATTATATTTGACTGGGAAGATGGTCCCATAAATCCAATCAGAGCCACCATACCAAATGGAAAAGGTACAGTTTTTAAGTCCTCGATCTGGTGGTTTTACCCAATATTGTTGCTCTGATTTTCGGGGCCTCAAAATTTTTGTCACTAGAAGGAGGGTAGAGAAATCTCAACTCCTTGTCCCAAGAGATGTTTCAATGGAAGTTGTCTGGAAATATTCACAATCCGATCCTTCACAAGATCTAACTCGTCTTACCCAGTTCATAGGAGCTTATGAATATACAACGATGGATAAAGCTTCTGAGGTTCAAAAATTGATGAAATAAAGGAAAATTCACCCCGATCTTGAAATTCAAATAAAAAGTGAACTAAACAAACTACTTAAGGCGAAATATCATCTTCCCAATTAGGAATTCAAAGTGGGTCTCAAACTTAGTACCTGTTAGGAAAATTAATGGTGATATTTGTATTTGTATATATTTTAGGAACTTAAACAAAGCTTTCTTGAAATACAATTTCCCATTACCACCGATGGAACAAATTTTGCAATCAGTTGCTGGATCTGAATTAATGTCTTTCCTTGATGGATTTTCAGGCTATAACCAGATCCTGGTTCATCCTGAAGATAGATTAAAGACTACATTCAGAACTAAATGGGGAACTTATGCCTATCATAAAATGCCTTTTGGTCTAATCAATGCAGGAGCAACTTTTCAAAGGACAATGGACATTGCTTTTAGAGGACTGATAAATAAAATAGTGGTTGTGTATTTAAATGATATGACCATGCAATCCAAGAAAATAAGTGACCACTATCATGATCTCAATAAAATCCTTGAACGTTGTTTGAAATACAAAATTTCTTTAAATCCCAAAAAGTCTTATTTCGCTTAAGTATACAACAAAAATTAAGGAAATATCACCCTGATCTTGAAAGTCAAATAAAAAGTGAACTAAAAAAACTCCTTAAGGCGAAGATCATCTTCCCAATTAGGAATTCAAAGTGAGTTTCAAACTTAGTCCCTATTAGGAAAAAGAATGGTGATATTCGTATTTGTATAGATTTTAGGAACATAAACAAAGCTTGCTTCAAAGACAATTTCCCATTACCACTGATGGAAAAATTTTTGCAATCAATTTCTAGATCTAAATTAATGTCTTTCCTTGATGGATTTTCAGGCTATAACTAGATCCTAGTTCATCCCGAAGATAGATTAAAGACTACATTCAGAAGTAAATGGGGCACTTTCGTTCTAATCAATGCAGGAGAAAATTTTCAAAGGGAAATGGAGATTTCTTTTAGAGAACTGATAAATAAAACTGTGGTTGTTTATTTTGATGATATAACCATTTACTCCAAGAAAATAAGCGACCACTATCATGATCTCAAGCAAATCCTTGAACGCTATTTGAAATACAGAATTTATTTAAATCCCAAAAAGTCTTATTTCACTTTAAGTGAAGGTAAACTTTTAGGGTTTATTGTCTCAAAAGAAGCCATTTGCATAGATCTAGAAAGGATAAAGGAAATTTCTGAACTTTCTCATTCCCATAATAAGAAATCCATGTGGTCCTTTCTAGGACAGATAAATTTTGTCAAAAGATTTGTTCCAAATTTTTATCAAATTGTTTTACCATTGAAATTAATGATTAAGAAGAATGCACTCTTCAAATGGGGAAACAATGAAAGAGAAGATTTTGATATAATCAAGCAAGCCATCATTAACGCTCCTTCTCTAACTACCCCAGTTAACACAGAAACATATTATGCTGATGTGTTAACACAAATCAATGATCAAAATATTGAAGCACCCATTTCTTTCTTTAGTTCAAATCTTCAAGGAGCCGAAATAAATAATTCAGAAGTGGAAAAACAAGTTTTTTATCTTTACAAATATTTAAAGCATTTTATACCTTTTCTTCTAAAAACACACACCAAAGTAATAGTTCCATTCTTAGCAGTAAAGCAACTACTTATTTAAAAGGAACTAGGGGAAAAGAGAGCAAATTGGGTAACTTCTCTATAGGAATATGACATTGACATAAGACCAGCCAAAATCATCAGAGGGAAAGGTCTTTGCATATTACTATCTGGATAATCCAACATATCAGATGATGAAGAGTCAGGTAACACTATACACATTGTTGAGGTAAGCCTGAACGATTCTAAATCACAGTATGTTGATCTTCTATATATATTTTTAAATAAATATGCTCCTACATAAATCAATTACAAAAGAAAAAGATCTTTAAGATTGAAAGCTATTCAATATCAGATCATAGATGATGTTTTATTGAGAAAGAACTATGATCCTGTACTACTAAGATGCCTTGAGAAGTCTGAAGCACAAATTGTTTTGCAGGAACTCCATGATGGACCTGTAGATGGACATTTTGGAGGAGATACCACAACACATAATATCCTTCATGTAGGATATTACTGTCCCACACTATTTAAATACACTCATGTATATGTGAGAAAATGTAAAACATGCCAAATTGCTGCTGGAAGACAAAGAAAAATGAGATTACCTTTGCATCCAATCAACATTGAGCAAACTTTTGAGCAATGGGGATTGGACATCATAGGTGAGATCATTCCTAACTCATCCAAAAAACATAAATAAATTCTCATTGCAAAAAATTATTTTACTAAGTGGGTGGAAGCTATTCCACTAAAGGTAGCTAACTCTGAGACCATTATGGAATTTATCGATCAATTCATTATAGCCGGGTTTGTCTTACCTAATGCACTTATGTTTGATAACACATCTTATTTTTTGGGAAATAGTATGACTGGATTTTCTCTCAAAATAGGTTTTAAAATTAAATACTCTGCTAACTTCTATCCCCAAGGGAATGGTTTAGCAAAGTCAACAAATAAAAATATCATAAGAATCATAAAAAGGACCATTGATAAAAGCCAAAAAAGTTGGAACAAGCCTTTCACATTCTGCACTATGGGAAGATAGAATTACTCAGAAGACCTCTATAGGAACTTCTCCATTCAATCTAGTTTATGGGAAAGAAGTTGTAATTCCATCAAATTTAGCTCTTCCTTCATTAGCCCTAGTTCAATTTATTAATGAAGTACCTTCTTCTTCTTACAACTAAGAATGTCTTAGATCTTTAAGCTAGAAGAGCAAAGGGAAAAAGAAAAATTAACTCTGATTGACACCAGAAGATGGTGAAAATTTATTTTTATGCAAATTTTGTTTGCCCAAAAACATTCCAAGTTGGAGACCTCATCCTTAAGTGGGACAAGGCACATGAGTAAAAAGGTAAGCATACCAAATTCCAAAGAATATGGCTAGGACATTTCAAATCATAGAACAAATTGGCCCATCTACTTTCATGTTACAAGATCTTCAAGGGAGAAGGGGTGTTCTTCCTGTCAATGGGCTGATTTTGAAAAAAATATTTTCTTAGAAGAAAATTTTCTTCTAAATGTACTATACTTATACTTTTACATGTTTAGGAAAATAATGTTTGATTTCATACTTTTGGTTTTTTGCAACATCTATGAATTATTTTATGTATTTTTATTTTTGAAGAATAAAAATTCTTGAGGAAATAACTAAAAAAACTAAAAAATGAATGAATATTATACGACTCTGAAATCTTTTTCCATTGAAATTGTAAATTTTATAAACCTGAATTTTCTAGAGTCTTTTTACTTTATTATCAATCCGAAAAGGTCCATCCTTACAAAGTAAATACATGTTGTTTCTAAGCATATTTAACTCTGAATTGTCATCCAAAACCCTTAAGGATTCAATGTTTCTCCCCATCCATTAAAAATACTTTTTTAGAGTATAATTCAAAAATATAAAAAAACTTAAAAGGATAAGGGTTCTCATCATGAGCCTGCTTACCATGATGATAGGTAAATTATAAACTGACATTACCACTACTGCATATCAAACCAGGGTAATGGCTCATTATTATTAATTAATCATAAGAAAAGGGGTATCATCACGAGCCATATTGTTCATTTCAAATTATAACTAGTGAATGGCATTGTCACTTTCTATTTATCAAGCCAAGATAATGAAATTTTAAGAAAAAGAAAAGAAAAATGATATGATTAAGGATTTATCTCAAAGAATTGTAATAATAGATGGTTGGGATATTGAATCATTGATGATTAAAAGGTAACCTTGTCGATGCTATGAATGCGTGCTGGCAGCAATGGCTCTACCTATGACAAAAGGAGTAAATCAAAAGGCTAAGTTACAACAAGACACTTACTTTATCTTTTAAACTATTTGATGATTGATATAGAGGAATGATGATATTTATTTATGAAAGGTTTTTGAAAGACTAACAATAAAGATGAGACTTTTTTATTTAGAGTAATTTTATTCATTCAAAAATTTCGAAAACAATTTTTGTTTCCTTAAATGATTTTTACTTATTTAAAGACACTAAGAAATTGTTTTTTAGAGATAACTGGTTCTTCCAGTGAATCACTAATTGTTGTGCTATTCAAAAACCCCCATTATTTTAGCATGGTTACCTTAGAAAAATAATGTGGAACCTTTTAAATTTTTAGAGTAAAAAAAATAAGACCCTTAAGGTGATTCACTTAGATAGAAATATGAATCAAAGGGGTAAAAACCTTGAATTTAGGCCTTATAGCACTCGAGTGGAGAAAAATCGAAATATCGTAATCACAATATCGCAATCCAACACATATGGCTCCTAAAAGCCACTCGACACATATTGTGATGCGATATATATATATATATATATATATATATATATATATATATATATATATATATATATATATATATATATATATATATATATATATATATATATATATATATATATATATATATCAAAGCGCTTTTATAAAGGGAAAAGGAATTTTCCAAAAAAATCTATAAGGAAAAGATTACGGGGCCCACTTCCGACACGTAGGCAAATTGGTGATTGAAAATCACATTTCTAAACTCTACCCCAACAGTCTTAATGCCACCCTCCAAATTTCCCCAATCCAATATACTCTATCGCATCACATTTTTGCAACACGACCATTCTTTCCCTTCATCCATTTTTCAACAATATTGTGATTGCAATATCGCAATCAACAAAACAAAGCCAATCGACATTGATTAAATATTCACACAAGAGTAATACTGCGATGCGACAGATCTCATTTTAATGTTGGAATAATTACGTGGGCACATCAACCAATACTGACCATTAATGCCATAACTTAATGGTTTTATAACTCATGCCTCCAAGAATGATTTGATTACAAGAAGCATTGAATTCATGTATTAACAGCATGCCAAGTTTCACTCATGTGATTGTATTCATTATTAGAGTACTTGTGCACTTTTAAAATCAAAGTTTCCTCTTTCTACTTATAATTTCACATTGTTCATAGGAGAGCCCAAATAAACATAATTATTTGGAGATGTCAAAAGCTCTCAAGAAAGCTAAGAAACCAATGGCCCTTGTGAATCTGGCACCTACCATAAGTGAAAGAACATAGATGTTTCCTCTGTTTAGAGACACGACATGTAGACCGCAAAGTGGATCTTCCTCCTGGGAAGCTATGTACAAGGTGTTTGACGATGAGAAACCCCATAGGATTCAAAGGAAATTTATTGCTGATGCTTCTGATTCCTCAGAAGCTACTATAGAAGAAGTGGCCAATTATTTTCTGCGTTGAATTTTTGCATGTTCTAAAATCCTACCATATACTGATATGGTAAGATGGATAATTGAAAACCTCAACATTGGAGACAAGATTTTCTTAACCAATATAGGAACAATGATAGGTTCCTTTAAAGCTGAAGATTTGAAGTTGATGTGCCACATCCCAAACCCAGAAAAATTCTACGACAAGGAATTTATGGTGCAATTCGCTAGCGAGAATGAGCTAAAGTCAAATCCAATCAAGAAATGTAGAATAACTCGAATAAACACAAAAATGATGACAAGGGTATGTATTCTACTTACTCCCTTGCTAGTCCCTACTGTTTTGTTTCTGCAATGATGTCTAGGCTCTTTGTTAAGCCTGATACTACCAAATTTTCAGTAGAATAGGTTCCCCTAATGGAAGTAGTCACAAACTCTTATATTATGGATTGAGGAAACATTTTTTCCAACAATATTTCTACTCAAATTTTGGAATACAGAAAAAATCATATTATTTCCTCCAAAAAGTTTCCCCCATTTTATATGAGTGCTTATATCATGGACGCTTTATGTTTCACTTCAGATTTTCCAACCATTGGTTGGAAATGGACTACCCAAGAACCTCTCCCCATTCATGTCTATCATAGCATGTTATGAGAGTCAAAATATGAAAACCATTTTTATAAATTATTCCGTGGATTATTCTCCTTTTGTTTCAAGCCATGTTCAATGAGAAATCCCCTAGGTTGTCAAAATAATATCAAGTTGATTTATCCTCCACTGGAAAATGGTTTGGAGAAGAACTATTTACCTATGTTAGAGTTTTTGGGAGCCTTGCCCAACCACATGTTTATCGTTATATGTTCCAGATAAGCTTCTCGCAAGAGAAATAGCTTATCAAACTATTGACAATCGATTAACAAAGTTTCTTAAGGAAGCTAAGAAAGCATCATGTCCCTCCTTTCCAATTAATTGTGGTGTATACGCCTTGGAAAATTATAAGCATGCAGTTTTAGAGATCAGTCAAATTGAATGTTTGAAATTGTTTACAATTTCAAACAGACAATATGACCCTAATAAAGTTGCTAATGAGTTTACCACCCAAGTTAAAATCAGACCTTTTGTAAATGAATATGATGAGTTTGATGAATTATTTGAGTCAGTCGTTAATTATTGTGCAGTTCAGAAGTTAGCAGCCATATGCCTCCATCCACATCAATTGCCAAATTTTAAATAGTACAGGAACAAGAGATCATTAAAAATGTTGGAAATCTCTCAACCCATTACATAGAAAGGACGGAAAAAAGGGAAAACATCTAAGGATACTAAAATACTTAGTGAAATAGAAGGAGAAAAGTATGTTGAAGTTGAGACCAGAGATTCACACTTTTCAAGTAACTTGAATGATATATTGAACCAAAAACTGCAATCAGACAAAAGAAATCAAGAAGTGATGATTACTGGTCATCAACAGATTGTGAAAACTCTTCAAAGTGAAAGTCAGGACCCATTCACTATTGGGCCCTCTGACAAGTTAGTTAACACAGAGCAAGTAGAATTCATCTTGACCTTCCCCACTAAAGAAATTGTACTCAAAATTTAGGAAATCCCTCCTTTGGATATATTCTATAGTCCTAAATATAAAGCAGTTATGAGCAGACAAAGGAAAAGAAGGAGAGTAGAGCAATCTCATCTCCTTATCCCAGGAGATGTTTCAATGGAAGTTGTCTGGAAAGATTCACAAGCCAATGCTTCATATGGATCTAACTCGTCTGACCCAGTTCACAGGAACTTATGCATCGACAACTATGGATAAAGCTTCTAAGGTTCAACAATTGATGAAAGAAAAGGATGAAATAATCATCCAATTAGAACATGAGCTATAGGCAGAGAAGCAGAACATCTACCAACAACTACAGGTATAGGTAACACAAATCCAAGATAACATTGATAAATTTAAGATTCAACAAAAAACTTAAATTAGTTCAAACGACACTCAAATTCAACAATTGCAGTTTACTATAGAGAAATTCAAAGATAATCCAAAGATAGATGATTTTAGAAAAGAGGCCTTGAAACTAAATACACTACTGGCACAACAACAAGTTATTTTTTGTCAAAAGTTGACAAACATTCTTAAATTATGTGAGAAAAGTGATTCACTGATGAATCGAATATTGGACCAGAGGATCAGCTTTGATGAGATTGATGATAAGGTTTCACAGTATGTCACCTGTAGGATTGAGGAATCCAAAAAGGAAATATTGTTTACTAACTGGGACATACAGTTGAAACATGCTGAAAGAGCCATTTGCAGAGAAAAACATTTGGCTAATAACATTGTTGAAACTATCAGTCAAAATCTCATTGTTGCCAATATTATTGATAGATTCCCTTTCAGTTCGCTTCCTATTGTGAAATACTTGATAAGGAAATGGCAAGAAGTTTTAAAGGTCAAATAGGAAAACATCAGAAAGTTGGAAAAACAAGATTGGGATAAGTATTGGAGATACTTGGTAAAGCCACATAGCCAATGGCTTATGCTGCGATGTCTTACAGATACATCCTCCTACATATTTCCTCCACTTTTAGATATCGTTTTCACTAGACAGCTACGCATCAGGCAAGTCCAACCTCCCTTAGGTTAAGCCCATGCTTAACATCCTTTAGCTGAAGGAACAAATGGATGATGAGACAACAGAACAACCATCAAGCTCGTCACCCCTTTAAATTATGTTCCTGTTTAATTTTCACTTGTTTTAAGTAGAGTTGTTTAAAACTCCTCAGCTTTTATTGTAATCACTATTTTTAAGAATTTCTATTTTATTATATAAACCCCTTCATGTCTTTTAAGAAGGGGTCCTGAAATTTTGAAAGGAAGACTTTACAAAAGTCACACTTTTGTACTCTTAAAGCTTTCTCTATAGAAAGGGCTGGACCAAATACTTTTTTCTCAAATGAGCATAGTTAGCCTATACATAGTACTTATATCCTATATGTTATTTCTTTGTTCCAAATGAGAAATGGTTAATTTTTCTTATTGTGTCTTGTTTTATGTATCTATTTGAAAGCAGTTAAGCGTTAACTCATTTTTGAACATGTTAGATTGTTATCTGTTGGTACATATTCAATACATGCAATAAAAAAATACGAAATAATCTTATTCAATTGATTTAATTAACTATTTAATTAAAGAAATTATTTCAATTTGTTTTCATATCTCTAAGTGTTTGTATAATTTTTATTTGCATTCGATGAAATATCATCTTTATAAATTAAACAGAGAATATAATTCATCCTGAGATACATATAGATAGATATATTATTTAGTTCAAGTTTATTATCACTCCCACCTACCAAGTTACAAACAACTATAAATCCATCCATTCACCTAATTATATTTCACTGGGAAACTAGTCCCATAAATCTTGTCGGAGCCCATACTAAATGGAAAAGGGACGGTTTTTAAGTCCCCAACCGAGTGGCTTTCCCCGATGTTGTTGCATTGATTTTCAGGGCCTCAACAATGTCCCACAACCATATAGCCTACATCAAAATACTTCTGAGTTAAGGGCCCCAGGTGACAGAGAATTTTTGGATCAACTAGTGTGCCGTCAACTGAAAATTCCTAGTACTTGCAGTTCCCCAAGACATTCATCCATCCACATTTACTAGGTTCCTACATCCAATTTCTAACCTTTGCCTAAGTGACATAATCCACACCACGTGTCGACCTACGAGATGTCCACATGTCACCCGTATGTGGATCCTTTTGTTACCCAAAATTCAGAACTCCTTGCCACATGTCCTTCAAGACGTCATGCTAACATCATCTCCACCTCGTGACAAGTTTCCATATGTATGGGTTAAGGAGAGTGCAGGCTCCCTAGAAAATTGGGTTCACACTTGATTTTACTTAGTAAATGGGAACCCTTGAACCTAGAACCATTTCCGAAATCATTCTCACAACACTATGGGGTTCTAACCTGTCGAGCTTCTAGGATGAGCCACCTTCGACAACTTCCTTTCTTGATGGATTCGAGTGATGGAAGGACTTCCTAACATCTTCTCTCGAGAGAAACCCAACACCCTTTGTCATTGAGTCCATTACTCTATATTAAATTATCTTTCAGGCTTCAGGCTCCACGTCTTTCCTGCCACTTAATCATGACCAATTACGTGAGGGGGAATCTAGTTCCACCAATCTGAAGCCTCCCTTGACCAGGGTTTTGATCATACAAAGGATAAGGTTACCCAATAATTTACTATAATTTCATGAACTCGCTCCTCTACGCCACAACAAGGCCTTCCTCCTTATTATTTTGATGACTCAGTCAAGGGACCTCGACTCTGCCTCACACAATGTCTTAGATGGAGAGCTCTGGAACCTCCCTGATGACAATCTCTACCACCGTACAAGCTTCTTTCAGCCAGTATTTATGACTATGTCTCTATCTCAGGAATCTGGTAGAATCCCATACATGCTTCATGGCTTCATGACGATGCCCTTGGTCTCTTAGGGCGATCTACGATACTATACTTCCTAAGCTTGGGTGATATATTATCCAATGGGTTCTTGGCCCACGGTATTCCCTTCCCACTAGTTGGGACTTCCACCCAAGGAAAAATAAGCGCTCTTACATCACTTACCTACCATGAGATTGGTGCAAACTCATGAGAGATTCCTACCTCTCTTGAAACATGCCGATGATACTAGACCCCATGTCAAACCTGCAAGCAACTCTATGGCACTAAAAAGAGCCTTTAGGTGTCTTGGAAACCACCTTAATATGCCAAAAATAGGTACGCAACCTGGTAAGTAGGCCAGGTTGAAGGCCATTAAGGAAAAGTTGGCGGCTCAATTATTCCCAGGGGAAAACTCCCTTGACATTAATGCATTACTTGCCATGCAACGCAACAACTTGTGACTTGGAAAACGATTTTCTTGCAGGCTAACACAAACCATACTATGCAGAGGGTATTCCTTGTAATATTCATGGTAATAAAAGGGTCTCATAACCCACTATTTTTCAAGTTTCATTACAAGCTCTTATGGCTTGACTATGACCCACATCGAGGTATGTTCCTTCTATATTAAGTTAATTATGTGCCGATTCTCATACTGCTAAATATGAATATAAATTTAGGCTCAACATAACATGGTGGATTAGTCTTTGTTATGATGTGGTTTGTTATGCCTCTTATGCATCAAATGTCTTGTGTCTACCATTAGCAATCATTACACACTTTTTTTCTTTTAGCTTTAACACACATGCATCTATATATTCAACACACACACACACACACACACAGACACATATCAAAGACATCCCCACAAATATGTACCACATAAGCAAGCATAATCAACAAAATGTAGTCCCTAAATCCATAACCAATATCTACAACACAATGACATGACTCATTAGAAGATAAATGACATACAAAAATTCCTATCTTTGAACTTTGTAGTGTAGCTAAGTCTGGGACAAGGACTCTTCACCCAACCATAGACAATTGTATCCACACTTACTTACAATTGTCAACAGGGAGCCAGATTCTAGATTCTAAGGGGTCTCTTGCTTCTGGGACTATCACACCAACTATGACTAAAACAGGGTTTCAAAGGACTTCCTTCCTCAATCCCACCAACTGAAAACTACTTGCTTCATCAACGTAGGGAGTCTAGAGGTTCCCAACATTACCCCCAAGTGCATGCACAATGACTCACCCCCTTCTAAGGAGTCTAAAATCCATTATACCATTAGAGCGATATCCACAAGTCTTCATTCAAGTATTCCTCTACTTCTGTTATAGGATGGTCTCTTCCCAACTTGTTACGAGTCTCTAGAGTATGCTATCTCAACCCACAACCTCCATGGGACCCAGGCTATTACAAGAATCAATATATTTCATCCCAATACATAGCCTCCAGGGACCCAAGCTGTTACAGGACTTAGGAAACCTTTGTCTCAACCCACAACCTCCAGGGATCGAAGATGATACATGGATCCAGAGACTAGTAATTCAACCCACAACCTCCAAGGATTGAGATCCAATCCCCTTCTCTTCTCTTCTCTTCAACACTTCTTGTTGTAAGCTCTTGCTAGATATTCCCTTATGATATCACTCTTCGTCCCCCTTCTCTCCTGAACATTTGTGGCCCCCCTCATCTCCTCATCACCTCTAGATTTTCATGGCCTCTTCCTTGACCACAATTACTTTTATGTCCTCACTAGTCTATAGTGTGCAGTCCCTCCATAAAATTCTTGACCTTTTTCCTTTTTACATCTCAAGCAACATGGGCCTGTATACTTCCTCTTGTAGCTCATTTATTTTCAAGAGATTGTTTATCAATTCATGCACCCGCCAACCTTTTATGGTTGTATTGCATTTTAGGTCTCTTCTCTGAATAAGAAACCATAATTTCCCGAAGAAGTGACCTCCTCCCCAACTCTGGAATAAATCTCCCTTGACTCAACCTCCTTTTCTTGATTTCAAATGTTGCAAAATATTTACAATACATTTACAATGTAGCTTATACAGGGACTTTTTGTGGAGTTGTCACACTAGAGAGGGTTAAATTATGGGTAGAGGAGTACATGGGAGCTTATATGATATATGATCACGGGGAAGAAGGAGAAGGAGGAGGGTTTATCGGTTAAAACCCCACCCCTCAAACATTCATAGTACCTCCCAAATAAATACCATATACTAGCAACAATTATGTTGATAACCAACCTTCAAAGGATTCAATCATAACATTTTTTAGTAATTAAACCAAATTACAAGGAAGAAATAATTTCTATGATGCATGATCTATGCTGAAACCTTATTATTTAGTTTCCATTGAACTAGAAAGATCCTTCCTTACCTAGTGAAATTGCAAGCGAAATTGTGGAAGAGGGAAGATAACCCTTTTTATTTTCTTTATTTTTTTCCTATTTTTGTCATTTTTATCTTTGCATGTGAATGGGCATGGCATACCCACATATTTTTTTTTTTGCAATTTTTTTTCTCTAATTTTTATTACTTTTATTTTCCTCTATTTATGTACAATGAAATGAATACTTTTTACTTTTCCATGCAGGGTAACCACGTGATCTCAAGGCTATTTCTAGGTTAGAAAAAGTAAAAATAAAACATGGAGAACATTAATGGAAATCTCTTAGAAATCCATTTTCAATTGCACCAACAATATGATCCATGCTTACTAGGCCTTTAACATTTTCCAGGAAGATATTCTACTAAATGTTGATTTTACTATCATGGGTCTCACAAGAGATTACTTATATAAAATTTTCCACTTAGTCATACAATTTTTGATTGAGGGAAATGAAGTTCCACCCAAAAGGTATCAATGAGTAACTTTATAATTTCAACTCACAAATATAACTTGAGGCTACTAACTAGTGATTCACGTATACTAAAACTTTGGCATGCAATATGACTAAATCATACCCTCAAAACCAATTTAAAGACTTGTGATAGCCTTGAGTGGGCCATAAAATGTTGGAATGGTATAAATGAGGTTTTTTTGTAATGATCTTGAGGTAAGATAAAAATTGGATACTTTAATCGGTTATGGCAATTCCCATTAACACCACCTTTTAAACTATAAACCTTTGCCACCAAACTATTGCCCTAAAATTAGTCCAGAACTTTAAAAATTACTTCTCAATAATTAGGGGTTGAAACCAAGCATGTTATATACCATTGTAAATATCTAAAAATAGCCCTACATTATAATTAATCCTAATTTTATCTCTAGGTGGGATTTAGAATAGAATCCTATCATAAATATATAAATGTGGAATTTGGTCACTTAATAGATGGACAACTTGTGCCCTTCTTAGACTAGGCATACAAATCAAGATTTTTAAACTGGTGGCTTGTTGGCTTGAGAGGTCCTGACCGAGGTTCATATTTTATGGATAAACCAACAAACCCTCAAACTACTGGCCCTTTCGGCAGTAATCTGCTTGTGCAAACCAAAGTCTCACCTGAAGCAGTATGGGGGGGTGCTAGAACCAGGTTTCTGCACCCTGAGAGAGAAATTAATTAAGTGGTCCTCAGAAAAACCTAAAGTGAACTTATACAGATGCGCACAAAAATTTATAAAAGAATCATACAGAATGCACAATTATCAACAGAATAGTGCAGAATCACTGTTCGCCTTAATGCAAATAAACATAACAAAATAGAATAGGACCTGATACTAATCTTAACCAATGTTAATACTTAAACAGTTCTATCAATAATCGTGCATAATCATAACACATATCCTTGCACAATCATTAATGAGTAACAAACAATGTGATCTTAATAGAGCATAATTAGTAAACAATTCAAATGCATAACAAAGTGAACTTCGCCAAAACTATCCTTTCTATTATCTTTCACATCTGTCAATTGATACATCATTTTTCCTTATAAAACCCTTACAAACCCTTACAAAACCCTTCCGCGCACACATCTAGTGGATTCCACACATAGTCAGGACTAGGTCTCCGTGCACATAGCCAGCAGGAGCCTCTCAACCCAACCCAAAAACCCTTACAGATGCATAAACTTATCATCACATTACTAACTCATAACAAATATATCACTTAACTACTTAGCTTAGACATACTATATCTATTTATATATGCCTATCTCGCAGATACTATGGTCTCAAACCATGGTTTGGGGTCCACAATTTACATTTAAGCCCATTTACAACAAAATTGGGGACTTTGACCCACTCAAAGTCCCTTGACTCCATTTGCGCAGCACGCACATACAAAATCATACAAAAAATTCTTCAGAACTTGTGCCTCATGGGGCCCCGCTCCAACAAGCCCCAAACACAAACATGTGACTCATCCCGAGTTATTGAGGCGATGATTCCTTAGTCTTGGCCTAAAGCGTTTTGACAGAAGTTTGGAGAGGGAGCACTAACTTGAGACTTTGCACGGTTGCACTCTGTTCTTATTGAACCATCTTTTCAGTAGTAGGCCCCTCAGCGGCCATCTCGACACTTCGCTGAGTCTACTGGATGATTTTCAAAGTGTTGTCCGATGTTTGTGATAGTTGCAGTGCTTCTTCTACCCAGAGTTTCATGCGATCCTTCAGTACATGCTCCTTCTGACGCAAATCTGCAATCTCTGTATGAATTGTTCGAACCTCTTGTAGACGAGCGAGGCGATGTGTGAGGACCAATGTGGGCGCCACTGTCCGAATTTCTTCAAATTACTGGTCTTTCTGGTTAAGGGCATCACACATTTTCTGTACAATGGGATAATTTTGGACAGAGGCCCAAATATCCATGGCATCATTTAATAAACTATCACACTGGGTGACCGTAGCAACAATGTTGTCCTTTTCCTGTTTAATTTCCGCAGCTCTTTGTGTTCAAACCTCTAGTGGTGTCTCTGACTACAATTTGGTCTAGAGGTCCACGATCTGCTGCTCATACTCTGTCTGGATGGTTTTTACTTCCGTGTGTGCTGCTTTGACTGCAACATCCAATCCCTCTAATTTTTTAGTGGGCGTAGCTATGGCTAGTACAGCAGGAATGTCGCAGCAGACTTAGTTGATTTTAGCCTCCAAAGTCGCGTGCTAGGCCTATGCTTCTCTGCAAGCTGCTTCTACATGTTGTTGTTGTTGGTGCGATTGTGCAACCTGCGGATGTGGATCCCTAGTCTTTGTCTGCACAGACGCTTCACAGTATTGAAGCTCATCTGCGATCACTGAATGTAGAAGATGTAATTTACTTGTAGGCAACGCTGACATATTAACATGTAAATCATGTGTACCACTAAACTGGACACACTGGTTGGCATCCAACTGAATTGCTGGAAGGGGGATGTGGAAAAATTGTGCATCCCCTGATGTTGGAAGAGAGGCATCCACTGGTTGTGCTCTTGTACTGTGCACACTAGTCTAGCTCACCTGAATCATGCTCTCTTGAATCTGGATCACCTGAACTTTAAATTCCTGCAACCCGACGTGTACAATATCTAGCACAAACTTCTATTATACTACCATATCTATCCAACGATCTCCAGTTTCAGACCTGACAGTGTTCCTGATTTCATTGAGGTTGTCCTCTGTCAATGTTAAGACCTCCTGACCTGCTTTCTTAGATCCTTTCTGCTTCTTGCATTAGCCACAAACAAACTGAGATTCATGCTTAGTGCCTTTTGATGTCTCAACTTCTCCAGTTTCTTTAGGCACAGAGCCATTTTTCTCAGGATTTTTTTTGTGTCAACAGTTTCTCCAGTTGTGGTAGGGGTTGGTACCTTATTTGCAGGTTTCTTTGTAACCATCACTGTCATTCTCTCTGTAGGTTTCTCCATATATTTTCTTGTCGGAGTGAGCTTCTTCGTTGGGGTCGGTGGAGTCGACCAGGCCAGTGGCCACTCTGCTGTTATGTGCACTAAATCATCCTCGGTGACCAGATACAGTAGCTCGCACCATACTCCTTCTACAACGTCCTTTGTGTGGATATGGATGTTGTGAAATGTGGCTTTGAAATCTGTGATCATTTTATATTGATCATATAGTGTGGTTGACAGTCATGGCTTGGACTGCACTACTTGGTTCAATGTTGCATCCTATAAAACCCATAATATTTTGTTTTCCTTCATGCGCACCGGGTCTGGCGAGTTCCATAAAGTTGCGTAGTGCGCATCTTCGCATTTTATCTTCAATTTTCGGGAACTGCATATCTACAGGGGTTCTCCATCCAATTAGCACAATTAGTAACTAGAGCCAAGAATATTGGAAGGACTTTCCTTCCTCCTGTGCCTCGTGCACAGTCTCTAGGAATTTTTTGCATAGGTACCCGCACCAATTGTAAATTATGCCCTTTTCACATATTTTGGTGAGCACAATCACATGTGCAGGAACCTCCTTGGGCCTGCACTTACGCATCATCTTGCAAGCCAAGATGAGCATACCAAAACGTACAACAGGGTCATTTATTTCCTCCACAATGAACCCTTAGTATTGCGCATGACATTATACTTCTTCTTGATTTGGTCTGCAACTGCCTTTTCCTCTGCTTTACCACCAAAGTTCGCAATAGGGTCGACCCCCTTACCAGGCAGACCTGTTATTATGTGGATAAATTCTCATTGATAGGGATGTGCTCTCCCAACCAAAGCACGTCATCATGGACTAAATCATTAGGGGAATTTTGAGGTCTAAAATGGGCCTCCTAAGAAAAATGTACAACCAAAATAAACTTTATAAGAACCAATAGGATTCAAGATGATGCTGTCAACCATGGGGGATGATTCACCATTTTTGGAGAAAAAAACTAAAAATATTAAAAAATAATATGATAATAAAACTACTTTTTCAACTCGTATTTTAAACTTATCTCCATAAGGTTTTACTAAAATTTCTAGCAAGAGTACTCATTAGATGCCAATGTTTAATTCCTCATCCAAGGAGTACACATGTTGCATACTTTTGATGGAATCTGCTACACGAAAAATGAGAAATACATTAAAAAGGTGATTGCAATCATGTTTTTTCATGTATTTCTCATTTTTCATGTAGAAGGGTCCATCGAAAGTATGAAACATGTGTACTCCTTAGATGAGGAATCGAATTCTACATCCAACGAGTGTTTCTGCTTGAAATTCGAGTAAATCCATAGGGAGATAAGTTGAAAATACGGGTTGAAAAAAATAGTTTTTCTTTTTTCCCTCCAAAATTTGATGATGTAATCAAATCTTATTTTATTATTTCCACTATTATTTTATAATTTCCTTAGGAGGCCCATTTTAGACCTCAAAATTTCTCTAATGGCCAACAAATTTTTGACGCAGATATCATTGATGGGGCTATGCCCAAAATGAGGTGTCTACAACAAATTAAGAAGGCATGCCTTGTGCAGACCTAACACCCCCCTCTTTGGCTCGAGGAGCACAATGCCTCTTTCATAGGTAACTTGATCCAAATAGAGCTCTAGCATGAGCTCAGGGAACCTCTCGACATTCGAGATGTCCCAATCATCAAATTTCATCTGTCATATTTTTGCAAATAGATCCCCTTCCATTGGGATATTCTCTAGGATCAGGGGTACTTGGATACTCACGCACACCTTATCCAAGTCCTTAGGTTCCTTTACAGTGGGTTTGCGTGGCATAATGTAGCTTTGCAGTCATGAGAATGGGACTACTTCAACGACTTCTTCGTCTTCTTCCTCAATTTTCTTTGGAACTTCTGCCATGGTCCTTTTCATTTTCTCTCCCATTGAATGACATGGTCTTGAGGTCTTTCTCTGGGAGATTTGCGCATTCCATAGGATTTCCCCTTCTTCATTTTGGATGGCACATGTGTTTCTACAATAGGCATTCCTGGCGTAGTAGAGTCATTTCCCGATATTATGGATGTCATCTCTCTAGGAATTACGTACCGTAGCCCTGCTCGATGCAATGCGTCCTCAAAACCTAGATCCAAACTAGACATAAACACAGAAAATGCAATGGAAAAAATAGAGCTCAAAGCATAAGAATCACTCATAACACAAAGGGAACTATTGCAACCCCATATCTCATATGTATACTTGTGGCGCCTCTACAACAACTCCTTGTGCATTAATGAGGCTCCATTACTGAAAAATGGTCAGAAATATGGAAAAATAACTTCATTAAATGCATCCTAGTCACTCCTAAGAATGGTAATAAATATGTATTATCCAGTTTGATTGTTCCAATGACTAATTTTTGACACCTTTGCGTGCTAGTCAGCCTCCTAGAGCAGATACCCCGTGTGCATCGCACCATACTGTGCATGTAATCCATAGCTAAGGACAACCACTGACAGACCGTCCCCCCCAACATGGCTTGTTGATCAGGTAATTCAAAACATATCGAGTAGTGTCAGTCGCATCCCTCAATAGCTGCAAACTTCTCTGAAATTCATCATCCCAATGCAGTGTCACACCTCTTCTGAATAATCTGGTCATGGGCATGGTTATCAATTCATACTTTGGAATGCGCTTTCTGTAATATCCAACAAGTCTCAGCATGGAGTGCACTTGTCTAACATTCGAGGGGATCGAGGTTCCTTTGAGTGCACGCAGTTCCATAACTTCCACAAGTGCAAATTGTCTACAATTCACAGTCTCTCTTGTCGATGCATTAATAATTTCTGGAATCAAAGCTTGGTCATCATGTTCCAAGCTAAAGGTAAGAATAAAACTGCCTATCATCACAGAACATTCACTAGTGCCTCTGCGTAGCTCTGTCTCCAAGTACCATTCAGTACACACTTTTTCCAACGTGAAAATAAACATATGAACCCATTCAGGTCTTGGTACTACACCCCATACCTGACTGCACTTGGCCAAATGTCTGCGTGGATATTTTTTTCCAGAGTATACATCCTCCATTTTAATTATTGGACATTCAAACTGCAATATCATGATGCGCGCACATTCCTCCAAATTTCTGATATTCTCCTTCTGTGTTTCCCACCACCTTACTAGAGTAGCGCACAAGCCAATATATAGAGCATGGAATATCTATCCTTTAGGCACAGTCCTTTCCGTCTCTCCTATAAACATGTTTACATTAGTAGAGCCATCTCAGTGTAGTAAATCACATACCTCAGATATTATACAACGTAGAGCTTGAGTCACACGATTACAATGCAGTGGAGATACCTCATGTAGTCGGTTTTGCCAATTCTCTAGTTCTTCATTAGATTCTGAAAAACAAGAGCTATCCTTATCCCATTTAAGATTCCCATATGTTTTTGGATTGATCTATTCTTCCTCATGCAAAGTTAGCTTATAGATTTGATCAATCTCATCCTCAACGCGCACTGGTTCAGTATACCTTTGGCCTTCTGCAGGATCGATAGGAATGATTACCCTAACTCCATTGCTCTCAAATTCCATTCTTCTTCTCTTTAGATTGATAAGACCATCCATGTCCAACCTTGGTAGCGTAGGATAGGGATCAGTATCATCTACAATTTGTATGACCTCAAAGTCTGGCATTACCTTAGCACCCTCTATATTGACCACAACTTGTGACAACCTCCCTAAAGGAATGATTTTCTACTGATTGTCCATGCGCAATTGGATAGTAGACCAATCCAGCTTTGGCTCTCCCATGCACTGCCATGTTTGTTTAGGTAGAACGTTAGCATCTGATCCCAGATCCAAAATAACTTGATCCATTTCATAAGCACCAATCTGCACAGTTATACGCATCTCCCTATCTGTTCTCTTCTTGTTCTTTTATATTTTGTTGACTGCTCATTCTTCGATCATGGGCTATTCTTTCTCTGCTTAGTTATCTATCAATTCCTACAAATTTTCAACAAACTTCTTGTTGCGTAGCAAATTTATGCATGCTTGTATAGATATTCTAATATCCTCATCTCCTCCTACTTCCTTCAGTGTTCTACCAGATTTTGATGTACCTCCAATTGCAAATTTTTTATGTTCTTCAATAAAGGTCTCTTTTGTGCGTTGAATATTAAAGCCTTCTTTATTTTCAGGTTCTTTTCGGATCCATACATCAGTGGCTAGTTGCTTTCCTTTATCTTCATTGGGAGCTACACAACTCTTGGTAACTACATTCACACATGGATCTTCTTCATGAGTTTCTACATGAAACATCTGAAGATTTTGCATAGGGGTCTTCTTTTCCTGCATTTTGTAAATCAAGACAGGACAATATTTTATAAAATGATCAAATTGTCTACAGTACCTGTAGGACTGTCGCACTAGATTCAAAAATTCGTGCGCATAATGGCCAACATATCCACAGTTATAGAAAATCACTTGTCCTCTTCCTCTGCCAATTCATCCACCTCCTCGACCGCTTCCTCTGCCTTGGAATCCTCTGCACCCAAAAGGGGATGCTGGTGATGTAGGCTCAACCTGCATTCAATATATCTCTACTTTATTCAACATGCCCTAATGAAGAACATAATTTGCAAAATAGCTGCTTCAAGTAAGGCTAATATTTTCCGATCCTTGGGAAAGAATATGTGTCATGTAGTCTAGAAATTTGATAGATAGTACACCATACATGATTCTACAATGGACTAGGACCTCCATCATTCAGATAATTGTTGAAAACAACACACTGGTCTTTATGGTGCCCAAAAGCTTTTCATTTTATACACCACACCTATGCACAGACCTCCTTGACTTTGTGTTTACATATTCTTTTAATTTCTAGAGGCATGGATTCCAAATGACTTTGAATTTGTTGAGTTCCCAACACAATAGGTGTTGGGGTAGCCTCCAATTTCATTGCAACTTCTAAAACCTCAGCTTGAGTGGCAATATTTTGCTGACCTAATGCCTGGTGCAAATGTGGGAGCAACATAGAAATGAACCATTCTTTATGCTGAGTGTCATCAATAACAAATCCACCATCTCTGATGGTGCACTTCAGCCTTTGATCAGCCTCCCATACATATTCATTAGGTTCTTTATGAATATCTCTCATTTTTGTCACCATCTGCGCGTATCACTTAGGTTTCTTAAACTGCTCTTTTAGGGCCACTTTAATTTCTTCCAAGGTAGCATTAGGGTTTCTTGTGCATACCTAATGTACCAGTCTAATGCGTGATCTTGGAATGCAATAGCCAAATGTGCTTTTATAGTATCAATATTATTAACTTGCTGAGCCTGCCATATGACCTCAGTCACAAATCATAAGTGAATAGTATCCTCATTTCCAATGCCTATGAAATTAGGTAACTTCATGGATGCAACCATATCTACTTTAGGGGGAGGTGGATATGGATTGCAAAATCAAGTAGGTGATCTGTGATGTGAGTTCAGAAGTGGAGTAGATGGAATGGGAAACAGATTCAAGGGTTTCTTATGTAATGAGCTCTCTTCATCATAGTCACTTGAGATAGCAGTTTCTGGTTCAGGGTCACTATTAGATCTAGGCTTCAGAGGGCTATAAATGAATTTTTCAGAGTCTTCGCAGTAAATTATTTCACTACGTATACTTGAACCTCTTTGATGCATTCAAGAATTATGTTAGCATAAATAACCCCATTCACACAATAGCATTTTTAGCAATAATTTTAATGAGCACAGGAACTTACCTCTAGGACCTTTGAAAAACCTTATTTTTGCTTCAGAATAGGATATAGACTGGTCAATGGAAAATTCAGTCACAAATCCTCCCAAGAGGCGATCCATCCAGTGATATACCATGTGAGTGATCTTATTATCAAACTTCTCTACTTGATGGATCAATTCAGGAGTCCACTTAGTGACTACGCTGTCCTTTATGCAATGATGGAATTGAGCTAAGCGCAAAAACCACTCTTGTAGTTCATGCACAAAGGAAAAAAAGAAAATTTCATGCACTTCGATATAAATATACTTCTCTACCCATTGTTTGTTCAAAAATTTAGTGTTTCTATTCTCTTGTAGTGCAAATTCAAGTATCTTTCTATCCAACCAATCTTGTAATTCATTTCGTGAGAGATGCCACAACATCAAATATCCCTCAAAATGATGATATTGGTCCTGGCAATGGAGCCATTTTTTGGCTTGAGGGGTCCTGACCCAGGTTTAGAGTTTATGGATAAATCAACAAACCCTCCAACTACTGGCCCTTTCGGCAGTGATCTTCTTGCACAAACCAAAGTCCCACTCAAAGCAGTATGGGGGGGGTGCTAGAACTAGGCTTCTGTACCCTAAGAGATAAATTAATTAAGTGTTCCTCAAAAAAGCCCAAAGTGAACTTATATAGATGCACACAACAATCTATAAAATAATCACAGAGAATGTGAAATTATCAATAGAATAGTGTAGAATCATTGTTTGCCTTACCGTAGATAAACAAAACAAAATAGAACAGGACATGATCGAGATCGTAACCAATGATACTAATTAAAAATATCTATTAATAATCATGCATAATTAGAATAGATATCCTTGCACAATCATTAATGAGTAACAGATAATGCGATCTTAACATAGCATAATCAGTAAACAATTCAGATGCATGACATAGTGAACTTTGCCAAAACTGTCCTTTACATTATCTTTCAGATCTGTCAATTAATACATCAGATTTCCTAACAAAACCCTTACAAACCCTTCCACGCACACATCCAACAAAGTCTGCACACAACCAAGACTAGGTCTCCACGCACATAGCCAGTAGGAGCCTCTCAACCCAACCCAACAACCCTTACAGACGCATAAACTTATCAACACATTACTAACTCATAACACATATATCACCTAACTACTTAGCTTAGATATACTCTATCTATTTATATATGCCTAGCACGCAAATACTATGGTCTGAAACCATGGTTTGAGGCCCAAAATTTACATTTAAGCCCATTTACCTCAAAATTTGGGACTTTAACCCACCCCAAAGCCCCTTGACTCCATTTTCACAATGCACACATACAAAATCATACAAAAATTTCTTTGGAACTTGTGCGTCATGGGACCCCGCTCCAACATGGATCATTGGCCCAAATCATTTCAAGAATAGTAGGATACAACCAATAAATGTTCTAAAAAGTGAATAGATATTATTTTATATTATATGAACCTCGAGCTCACATGAAACCCACCTAATGAATAATGAAAGCGTTTTACATTGAAATATGAACTTGACACATTCTTTGTTGATATGTGTGGTTTTTGGGATTGAAAATAAGCCATAGATTAACTCCCCAAAGGCCAAAATATTGTTAGCCAAATATTAAGACAAGGGTGAATTCAATTGTATGTTGACAAGATGTTATTAGGCATTGTGGCCTTAATCACCACCATGAACATGTATTCAGGGTGCTAGTAGGCTAGGGAATACTATCAATTTAAAAATAAATTCCCTACAAACCCACACTAATTGATGAAGGCCTTGCTAATCTAAAACCCAAACACTAAAATCATCTTTAACTAAGACCCAATGAATTAGTGGTATTGATTGCTACTATTTTAATGCATGAGAAGTCACTATGAATGTGAAATAACCAATTGATCTAACTCTATACTAGTCTTTAATTAGTCAAGAGCCATAATGATGATGATATTTAGTACCTCCTTTGTTTGGAACCAAATTTTGAAAGGCTACTTGAAGCAACACTCCTACTATCTAGGGAAGATATACTATGTGAAACATCATGTTTAACGCAAAGCATAATTTTGGGCTAACATTGGCTTCTCTTATATACCTCAAGCATCCATGAACATCTCTTCCCTCAAAAATACATATCATAGCTTATAAATTTCCCTTCTTCGATCCTTAAGAAATCAACAACCACTTGTACTTCAATGCAAATTGGAAGAGTCAAAAGGACTATTTTCCTCTAGGGAAAGCTTAGTGGGGAATTATTTGGCTCAAAAGGAGTCAATAGGAAACCCCCATCTCCAACATTCAATTTATATTAGTTATCCTTTCAAAATATTCTACACATTATACCTCATTTCAAGAAAACACTTTCTTGCACATGCATAAGTCATCTTGATGAATAATCTTTTACTTTAACATGCATAACTATAACTATTTAAACTTACAATAGCTTAACTATTATATGCAAGACCATAATTTTAATGCATTTAATGAAAATTAAAAACTATGGCAATATGTAACATCCCTCATGAATAAATATTATAAAAGCATGCCTATTCATCTAAAATCTCACATACATTAAATAAATGCGTAAATATTATAAAAACATGCCTTTTTCATTCATAGTTGACATGTGTGCATACAATTACAAAGCATTCCTTTTTCATCCATAGTTCACATGTGTGCATACAATTACAAAGCATGCCTTCCAATCCATATTTCAAATGAAATATAATTATAAAATTATGAATGCATTTTCAAAGGTCAACTTTATTTATGAATGCAAAAATGATCACCATCATCACTAATGTATTTTCCTAATGCAATGTATTACCATATGAAACTCACAGTTATGTTATCAACCTCCAATCCAAAGCGTGCATACTATGTCATAATTCTCCATGCGAATATTTTCAACAAACTTTCCAAAACATTCCAATAATAACTATTGGATACCATAAATTTCCAAAACAAGCTTTACACCTAGCATAATCCTCAATGTATTTCAACTCAATACATTACTTAATGTTTTTTTTGTAATTGGATTATCATGAAATTAAATAGTTCTTGTGTTAATTACCCAACTCTTAGGTATGCACAAGTGTTGGAAATTCTATGAACAAATATAGAAATGGTATTGGTCCCCTTTAAGAGAATAAAATAGAAAATAGATGCATCTTCTTGTGGTGTTGGTGTAATATATACGTAGCCACGTCGATTTTTTTCTTCAAGGTTATAAATGGAAGAAAATACCTCAAAGACAATTTATAATATTTAACCATTAATGAAGAAAATATTTTTAATGAAATTAACCATGCAGTATTTTCAAAGAATTTAACATAGTTAAATTATTTTTCTACACACAAGATTCATGTAATATTTTCAAGAAAATAAAATGGTTAACTTATCCTTTTATGCATAAGAATCATATGCAATATTTTTCAAGAGAATAACATTGTAACCACCTCCTCCCATATTTACCCACTTTAACCATCCTATCTGGGTAAACATGAGCTAAGGGCTACTATGACATGACCCAACCTCTTAAGTCCATTTAAGGAAGCGGATTTGACAAACTAAATCTTTATTGACCTTCCCTAGGAGCTACATAACACTCAGGGGCCAGAGAACCACCCTTGGTGGAAAATCCTTGAGTTGAGTCGCTTTTTTCATTGAGAAAATTCCCCAACCACATGCTTGACAAGGAAATGTAGTGGTTGAGAGCATATAACCACATGCATAAGCCTACTTCTCAGCAGTTGTGACCCAAAATATGTAGTGCAGAGGGTGAAATTCCATATTTTGAGCCAACATTTTAGGCTATCCTCCAAACCACTACCCAAAACTCAATGAGACTTTCCAGAATGATAATTAACATCAGGACAGATCCATTCATACAAAACTTGAACAAGAACTTGACCTAACCAAGCATAACCATAACAATCATTTCATCAAACACATGGTAACAATGTAAGTGTTGCACTAAAAATTGTCACCATGACATTTTACTGTCTGTATGGGTTCATTATACTCATACATTACTCCCTTGTACGTCTAAAACATTAGTTCCTAAGATCAAGCCTTGAAAATAAGAGAAAATGCTCATAAAAGTTCTAAAACACTTGGATCGCACTTTCTCATAGCTTTGCCTGCGGTACCGCATCTGTTTGCTATATCTCCTATGAAACCTGCCGCACTTTTTCTTCGTGTAAGGTGCAGACCTCTGTGAAAGGTAAAGAAGGTGTGAGTAAAATCTAGAAGCTCAGTTAAGTCATTTTTCGAAGCTTCTAGAAACAATTCTTCGGTGGAAATTTTGCTCCTTTCATGTTCATGCATCCCACATATGAAGGAGCTAACCCCTTGATATATGTAACTAATCCCTTTGAAAGAGGATTCTATCCCCTCTTATTTGGAGTTGAAACCTCCTCCCTTTCACTATAAAATGAAGGCATAGTGCAGCCTCAAAGGAAGTTAAGCTTTATGATTTTTTGAGGAGAAATGCTGTTGAAACTTAGGCTCTCTTGACTGATTCTCATGTGGGAAGGATTACATACCTATGTGCATTTTGGCTGAGAGAGTGCAAGGCTTGTCAGAGTAAAAGGAAACGCCTGTTTCGGACCCCAGAAAGACCTGTATGGCATCAAGGCGGACACGGTTGTAAGGCTCTTTCTTATTCGAGATAATACAAATAAATCCGTTTTCTCAATGAGTTATTTAATTAAGTAGCTTGTTTTATGAATTTCTTGATCATCATAATATATATGATTTGTGAATTAATTTATGCTATACAGGTGCTATTTGATTCTTTCATGTTTGTGTTTGCAGATCTTTGAAGGCGACTCTTCCGAGCAATAGAAAGAAGAAAGAAGACTACTACAAACAAGCACTGGACTAAAGGTAAGTCCGTAAAACCTCTATAGTGTTTAATTCTGAATCGCATAATATCTAGGGAAAATAGTTTTTGTTTGTTTGTTTGTTGCTAGTTATCCTTAGGATTCTAGGGAGATCTGTCTTGTCCACAAGAACGATTTATCCGTCCAACAAAATGGCAACTCCACTCGGGAATGGATCTTGAACGTTGTTTTTATTTTGTTTTTGACTTGTGAATTGCTTTTTCTATTTTTGACTGATTGATATTAGCTTGAGTAATTCATTTCTGAAGAATGACTGAAAAGTGCTTAGGATTTTTCTTTTTTCTTTAAGTTTTCTAATAACCGCACTTTTCCTTTAGGAATTGTGCAGTCATCTCCGTTGTTTTTTTGTGT
This sequence comes from Pinus albicaulis, assembly GCA_034641835.2. Lineage (NCBI taxonomy): Eukaryota > Viridiplantae > Streptophyta > Pinopsida > Pinales > Pinaceae > Pinus > Pinus albicaulis. The sequence goes on along the minus strand of CM076570.1, from coordinate 1,042,828,899 downwards.
AAATAGTGCGGCAACGCACCTGTTTGCACTGGAACCTGTGGACCCTGTGAAAATTTCTTGAAAGATTTAAAATTCTCTTTTCAGTTTTTAGTTTAGGATTCTCAGTATCTATTATCCAGACTTGTATCTTCCTGTCAGAAAGCCTTGTTTATAAGTTTCTTTCAGTATTTTTTGTTTTGGATGATTTTCTATGAGATTTGCATGTTTTAAAGTGATTTTTGCTTTGTCTTCGTTGCACCCAAATATTAGAAGCCTCAGTATACCTTAGATCACTGGTATCCTTTTGCTTTCTTGTTGAGTTTGACTTTATGGCAAAAACTATTTTATGAGAAATAGATCCAATTTTCTCGGTTGCAAATCTTTAAAAAACTTTTGTTAATAAGTTGTGAATTTCATTTTTATCAAAAAAAACACATTTGGATGTTTTTGATTATTTTCTGTTATGCACAAAGAATCCTTATTTCGTTGAAAAACTAGGCAAAACATCCTCAAAATATTTGAAGTTTTAATTCAGATTTAGTTTTAGGATTTTTAGATCTCAAAATTAGTGTTTTTGGTTTTGAGTGTTATTTCTAGAAATTGTAGTTATCTTTTGAAGAAATTTTTAATTGTAGTTTGAGTTTTGAAAAGATAAAGGGATTTGTTTTGAGCAATTGATCATTTTTCTCTCGTTTTGAGTTCTCACTAAAAAAATTTCTTTTCATTTGTTCTTATTTTGAAGGAAAGAATTGTTTTAAAAGATTGCATTTCTCAACTATTACTCTTAAAATCTAGAATTCATTGAAAGGAAAGGAATTGTTTATCATAATAGGTGCATTTTTATTGTATTTTTGGAGTTGAGTCTACACATCATTAAAGTTTCACTTTCACGCCCATTTTCTTAAACAACAACCTACTAAAAACAACGCTTAAATTAAAATCAACCTAGTAATTTTTTCTATTTCTAGGGCTCTTTTCCACCAATATAGCTTAGGCTATTATCTTGGAGTAGGGAGTAATTAACTCTCCAAGATAATTAAAACAAACAAGTAGTTGATCTTGCGGTAGGGAAAAATCCAATTGTAACTTGTATGCTCTGGGAAGCTTCTCTTAAAGGAGTCAAGCACGAGTTCATATTCGAGCCAGTGAGATGATCAATTCTATCTCATTGGGAACGATAGAAGATGTGCACATATTATAAACGGTAAACCTCGGATTGACCATTGTCAAGGAGCTTCACTTGTCGGTATACCTTGGAATATGTCAAGGAGCCTTCAAGGGGATTTATATTTGTTACTCTGCCCTTGCACGTATATCGGATTGTAGAATGTTCCCCTAGGTATATTTGTTGCTGTTTGTAACCTTAGTGTCCATAAACTTAAGATTTTTTCCTAAGGTGACGGTGGAGGAAAGATCCCACTGTACATGGAGCAGACGTTGACTAGACTCACTTGGACTCTCCGGAGGGTTATCTTCACTCGATATGGTTTAGTGGAGAAACTTGCACCTATCTATTTCATTAAGTAGGTTGTCGGGGTAACTGTTCCAACCGCCATTTCTGCATTAAAATTCTACGATGTTGGATTTCATCACCAACTAGTGTTTTTAGTGTGGGAATTTACTGTTTGTGTGTGGTTTGAACTCCTAGATTTTTAGGCGTGTGATTCAATTGATTTTTTCTTTAGTGACTTTAGGAGTTTTCATTGAAATTTTATTTGACTACGTGTGATTAATAATTTGTAATCGTGGCTGAATTACCAAGACAATCGTGTAGACTCCAGGGGAAACCCCCAGAGTATACACCGAGCCAACTTGAAGGACTGAAAGCACTGGTACCACATACTATCAGTAGAATTCGATCACCTGAACCAGGAGAATCATCTTTAATAACTCATCCTGATCATCGTGAAATACATCAAACAACAGAATATATTCAGGAACCAATTGTAATTTCCAAAGTCACTGGCATTACTTCTCCAACCAGTGAATTAGATGAAGAACCTGTAATTTCTAAGCCAGACACTGAAACTGCTGCATTTGAAACATCTTCCGGATTTGTTACTCCAACTTCTAGTGATCCCAATTCACCTAGAGTAAGACATAGAATTACCGAAAATCTTCCTAGTGATCTCATAAGTATCGAAGAACTTGTTCTTCCGGAAGAAGAAATCAATCCTCTCGCAGATCAAGATAATTTGAATCTTAGAGAGCGTGAATCAATATTCTATAGTCCTTTCCGAACTGACGCTTGGTATATGTCATTGACTGATTTCTTGCAAAACGTGGGTCTTAGTTATTCACCACCTCGAATTCCATTTTACCCTACACCAAGAGGAAATCAACCTTCATTAGCTATGTCAGGTGAGTCATCTATGTTTTTCGAATCTCCAAAAACATTTTTATACGGTGGCCTATCTGTCCCTCTGGGGTATCAATCACTCTCTGTTACTTTCTCGGGGGCAACTCCTAAACCAATCGAACAAGTAATTTCGTCATCTGGTACAAATGGTACAAATGCTGAAATGTTGAGCTCATAACAGATATTTATGATGTCTAGTAATATTCCTAATCCTCAACCTCAAGGAAGTCAGTTACCGCCTGGGAGGCAACCTCAAGGTAGTCAATTACCACTCGGGGGGCAACCTTAGGGTAGTTATTTACCACCTGGGGGTCAACCTGTAGGATCATCTTTACTGCCTGGGGGGAAACCTCAAGGACAGTACATACCTCAAGGTCAATATCAACCTCAAGGACACTACATACCTCAAGGTCAACCTCAGAGTTAGTTTATTCCTTAGGGTCAATATCAACCCCAGATTTAGTATATGCCTCAAAGTCAATATCAACCTCAAGGTAATTACCCTGTTCAAGGTTTTCAACCTCCTTTAGGTCAACCATTACAAGGAACTGGAAATACACTAGTTAACTATCATCCTTAAGTTCAACCTAATATGGGTCAATATCTTGAAATTAATACAGTGTGGGATCAATCACAAATTCAACAGACTTTGCAACAACCTAATGTGCAGTTACCCAATCAACCTGGACCATCTGTAGGTTTTGGTTCAACCCAGCAACCTGTCCAGCCTACTGTTCAAGTTCCTGTACCTGATCCTATTCCACGACCTAGTCCTAGTATGCCTCAAACTCCACCTCAGTCTACTGCTGCTGCAATCTTTGTTCAACCTACCACACCTATTCCTAGAGTATCTATAGTTCCTATTTCTACTACCCCTGTATCAGTATTGATTCCGCAAGTCTCTGTGCCACAGTCAGGACCTACAGTCCAGACTACAATCCAGATGCGTGCAGTACAAGCTGGTTCAAATACGATTGCAACAAGTCAACCACAATTCACTTATCAACCGTACCAGGGGCAATAACAATTTGGACCTGTCATACAAAATCCAGTATATCAGTATCAGCCGTATCCTAGGTATACTTATCAACCATCTCAGCAACCCCAGTTTGTTCCAGTTAATCCTAGTTATCCAGGGGGCATTATGATTCCCAATGCATAGGAAATTCCAGGATATCCTGGATATCCTCCCCCTGGAACTGGTTTGATATCGCAAGGTTATCAAAACCATAACAGTCAGTTACCATTTATAGCAACTTTAGATTTACCTGATCTATCATGCCTTACGAATGATCCAATATTTTATCTTTCGTATTGGCTGCTGATGCCTAATAAGTTGCCCAGCGACATTCTGAATTTTGAAGGTAAGTCAGGAGAGGATCCATCCAATCATGTCATGACTTATCACCTCTGGTGTGCATCTAATTCACTATTCGACAGTTCAGTTCGATTGCGTCTTTTCCAAAGAATTATTATTGGTCTTGCTGCAAAATGGTACATTGAGTTACCACGAGGCTCTTTTAACAATTTCGATGCTTTAGCTACTACTTTCTTAACCCATTTTCAGTTGCCTGTTAGATACGAAAATGACACAGAATTGCTGACTTCGTTAAAACAATCTACGTTTACGTACATCTCTGATCACATTTATGAATGGCGACGTAGGAGGCGTTTAGTGAAGGTCTTTATTCCGAATCAAATTATGGCTGAATGGTTTATTAAATCATTATTGCCCAAAATTACTGAAGATGTGGCCAAAGGGGGTGTCTCAGGCTCAGTATCTTGATCTCGTCTATACGTAGTCAGGTACTTTGTGTGAAAAAATCCCCGATTTACCAAAACCAGGTCAGTTAACTACAACTCCTTCAAGGTTTCATGCCGCTGATGGTGTAATTGGTTCATTTAATACTAGTAAAAGTAAGAAGAAATCTTCAAAGACAACTTCTCCTATTATAACTTTACCTGATTCACCAAAAGGAGATTATTCCAATGAAACTTCAGCTGATATACATGTTGTAGAATCATCTATATCCAAATCTAAAACTGGTGGTAAGAAGAAGGGTAAAAATAAAAATAAACAATCTTCCAAAGATAAAAATGATAAAACTGAACCAACTGACGATAAACAAAAACCTCTCTATCCTTGTCTTATCTGTGATGAGGATCATTTTACTAAAGAGTGCCCGCATCGAGCGGATGTATCGAAATTCGTTAAGGGTTCTCAAACTCCTTCTGTCTTGAAGGATCCATTTCCAACTCAAGATAGTAAGATGATTGGATCTTCCTCGAATGCATCAGAAGATATTTTGATGATGTCTAATGTAATGGTTGCGACATGATCACAAGATTATGGTAGTAAAAATCCTATTGATGGCAAGGACGCAGAACCTTCTAATTCAACATCAACTACATCTCCTTCAGTTTCTGATCCGCTACAGATCGAGAAACCAAATCCTGACTTAGTAATCAAACTGCCTACTAAAGGTTTACTTTGTAAATCAGCTTTCAATCCACATGCGAGAGCTGCTTAGAATTACAATATTTTTGAAGACTTGGCAATTTCCCCTTCAGCAATGTCAGCTTTGGAGGTGCTCCAATCATGTCCAACACAGCGTAAATTACTATTCTTAGCCATAGGAGCAGTAGATGTTCAGGATTCAAACCTAATGATCTTCGATTTATAAAATTTTACACCTCACCTACCCCATCAAATGGCTATTCAGATTCCAATGTTAGTCAAAAAAAGATGTTACTTTCGTACTGTGATTGATGAGGGTGCTTCTACGTGTATCATGTCGTTAAAATGTTCGAAATCACTTGGTTCTCCGAAACTTAACCAATCTCCAACTATTCTAAAAGCTTTTGATGGAAGAGGGTTCCATCCATTTGGTATTCTGCAGGATCTACCTATAGAGGTCGAAGGAAAAACCGTAAATCTAGATGTGGAAGTGGTTGATGCCCCTCTAGATTACACCCTTCTTCTGGGTCGTAGTTGGTCTTATGCTATGACTGTTGTTGTATCGTCGTTATTTCATCTTATCATGTTTCCTCATAAAGGAAAGATCGTTAAAATTGATCAGCTGACATATTTTTCATCTGATCCAGCCACTACAGATAGTATCCAGCATATTGGAAAATTGACTATCCCTTATAAGGATGTCGGTGTAGGTTTGATTAAAGATTCTGGTTTTCTAGGAATTTTTTCCATGCCTCCTCCTGTTGCACTGCCTATTATTGCTAACATCAATATGATTACATCAAGTACTATTTCCTTTGATGATCCTTGGATAGTACCTTCAGATTCAGAATTAGATTCTTTCGATGGCGCGATGCCATTGAGTCCTTTTGAATTAGCATATCAAGCAGCGCAGTCATTTTCTGATATTCCTTCAACTGAACCTGACCTAGTGAATGAGGTTAATGAGGAATTACTTTCTATATTGAGTTTAGCTTCGACATTAATTCCTGATCTTGCTCAGCAAGTATTCCATATTGATGAGCATATTCACGAATTTTTGTCCATAGATGAGTTACCATGGGAAGATCTGCATCACAGATCTTCGTTTTTACCAGATCTTGGTCATTTTGAAACTGATTTTTCCTCTATTTTTACTACTGAACATGTCAAGGAACCTCAAAATCCTATTCAAAATTTTGATTCTAAATTAAATTTAGAAAACATTTCTATGATGGTTCCCATTGATATCTCGGTTAAGCCAGGAATTGTTGAAAACATTCATATAGGTGCTTCTTGCACGATAGATGAAGTCCAAACATATAAAGCCCTATTTCAAGAATTATGTGACATTTTTGCCTGGTCATATGAAGAAATGCCAGGAATCGTTCCGTCAATTGTTGTCCATGAAAAAAAAACATACCCAGATTCTAAACCTGTCCGACAGAGATTACGTCAGATACATCTGAGAAAAGCTTCTGTTATCAAAGATGAAGTTGAAAAATTACTTCGTGTAGGTTTTATTTATCTAATTCCTTTAACAGATTGGGTATCTAATATTGTTCCTGTTAATAAAAAAAAAGGAACGATATGAGTATGTATCGATTATAGGGATATAAATTGAGCTTGTCCGAAAGACAATTATCCAACCCCCTATATCGATCAAATTATTGACGATTCTGCTCGAAGCGAAATGTTTTCCTTCATGGATGGATTTTGTGGTTACAATCAAATCAACATACTCCCTACTGATCAACCTAAAACAACTTTCATTTGTCCATGGGGGACTTTTGCTTACTACAAATTACCTTTTGGACTGAAGAATGCTGGGGAAAATTTTCAAAGGGAAATGTCTTATGCATTTCATGACATTAAACACATTATGCAGCCCTATCTCAATGATTTACCTACTCATTCATCTCGCAGAGCTGATCATCTTACTCATTTATGAGCTATCTTTATGAGATGTAGGCATTATAGGATTCGGCTGAATCCTCACAAATGTGTCTTTTGTGTAGAATCGGGTCGCTTGTTGGGATTTGTTGTCTCCAAAGTAGGCATTCATGTTGATCCCTCGAAGGTTGAAGGAAAGCGAACTTTTTATGTCGATTCATTCCTAACTACGCTGAGTTAACAAAAGGTTTTACCAGGTTGTTAAAACAAAATATTCCTTTCCTTTGGGACGAGATCACTAATCGATCTTTTGATGCTCTTAAACACGCGTTGACCCATGCACCGATGTTATTGCATCCTCCCAATTACAACTAGGATTACTTTTTGTACCTCGTCGCTTCCAATTCCACGATCGAAATGGTTTTAGTTCAAGAAGATGAATCGTTTAATGAACATGTGATTTACTATCTTAGTCGCAATCTGCATCCGACTGAAATCAAATACTCACATGTGGAGAAATTGGCCTTGGCATCTGTTCAATCTGTCCAACTATTTCGTCATTACATATTGTTACACAAAACAATGGTGATTTCTGATTGTAACCCTATGATGTATATTTCGACCAAACAATTGCTAGGGGGCAAGTACTCCAAATGGATTGTCATCCTACAAGAGTTTGAATTGGAATTTGAAAAATCCAAATCAAAGAAATCATTAGTCTTTGCTGAACTTATATGTGATTTCCCACATACTGAAACATAAACTATGGTAGAACAACCAATCACGGATGAATCCTTATTTCTTATTAGTACCATCGATCCTTGGTATGTGGATATAATCATTTATCTCCAAACCCAAACTTTTCGGCCTAAACTTTCACGGTCGCAGCGAAGAAAAATACGTTTCCAGTCTCAGCAATACAATATTGTTGGTGACATACTATATCGTCGTGGTGCGGATTCTTTTTTTCGACATTGTCTCACTCATGAAGAAGCTGAAAATTTTCTGAATGACTGTCACTCTGGAGCATGTGGCGGTCATATTTTTGGGTATGCCACAACCCAAAATATATTGCGCGCTGGTTATTTCTAGCCATCCTTGTTTAAAGACTGTATTTATGTGATCCGGAAATGCCACAATTATCAAATCTTTGATCGTAAGATGCGTGCACCACCCGCTCCTCTCCACCCTATAATTTTTGTCGGTCCTTTTGCAAAATGGGGCATTGATTTCATTACATGTAACCCTCACTCGGCCGAGGGGCATGGGTATATTATTCTCACGGTAGATTACTTTACAAAATGGGCCGAGGCTATGCCTACATTTGTGGCAGATGGAAAAACTGCAGCTACTTTTGTGTTCAATCATGTGATTGCTCGTTTTGGTGTACCTCAAGCAATCATTACTGATCATGGAAGTCACTTTTGAAACATCATGACGACTGAACTAACTGATCAACTTGGCTTGTGCCATGATATTTCTACTCCATATTACCCGCAGGCCAATTGTCTAGTTGAAGCTATTAATAAGGTTTTAGTCACCATGATCAAACGAATCATAGGAATTCATAAATTGAATTGGCATACCATGCTCTTTTCAGCACTTTGGGCATATCGGACCTTAGCAAAAACATCGACTAGTTTCACTCCTTTTCAACTAGTTTACGATTTAGAAGCGGTGTTACCGATTGAATGTGAGATATCGTCACTTCAATTAGCCATAGAGTTATTACCAGCTAATTCTGAGGAGGAAAAACGTTTCTTGTACTTAGCTTAGCTAGATGAGACTCAGCGCACCGCTACATTAGCCATCGAAGCTCATTCGAAATGAATGAAAGCTTAGTACGATAGAAGTGTTACACCTCATATTTTTTCAGAAGGAGACTTAGTTTTGGTATATGATCAAGCTAACGACAAGCTAGGGGCTGGGAAATTTGAACCCATGTGGCATGGTCCTTACATTGTCAAGCGACAGCTTGCAAAAGGGGCCTATGAACTGATTTATTTTGATGGGGTCTCTTTAGACAAACCTAGAAATGGGCTTTATTTGAAGAGATATTATGCTTAATTCTTATGTGGAGATCTTCTTGTTAGATTAGTTTCTTTACTTCTGGTGTGCCTTAGATTAGATAAGCGTCCCTAGTTTAAGTGTGTTTTTTATTGCTATTCCTGCTTACTGGATTTTACTCTTGATATTGCAGATGTCGACGTCCCTTCAAACATACATTGGTTTTGCTGATGGTGCTTGTAGCAGTACTTGGAACATTTCTTCCGCAGCCTGGGTTATTTATTCACCCTCTGATGAGTTAGTGTCTATGCATGGGGTAAGCCTTAGTCAAACAACGAATAATATTGCAGAATATAGCATAGTGATTGAGTTATTATCTGAATCCATTTCATTTGGAATTAGGAGTTTGATCATTAGGTTAGATTTGGAACTCGTTGTATTACAATTGAACAGAATTTATGCAATTAAAAATCCAGTGTTGTTAATATTATTTTTGAAAGTTCGTCTCTTGGAACAAGAATTTTATTATATTGAGTATCAACACATTCCAAGGAATTTAAACACATTAGCAGATGTAGTAGCTTCTAGTGTTATAAACAAACATTTGCGATAATGAAAGCAGTAAATAAAATAACATTTGATAATATGTTAGACAGGTAATTGGAATCAGTAGTAATATCATAGCATAGAGTAGTGTTTTCAAAAAATTTACATCGTCCTCGATCATAGGTTCAAAACGCTTTATGATCGAGTAAAAAGTGATACAAAAAATGATACAAGTCTACAATCAATCATCAACTCTCCATGATGATGATCATGATAATATACAACTACTCGTGCTACCCTACTCAGGAATCTCCTGAATGGTCCTGGAACCTCGATTACATATCTTTGCAATTGGAGTGAAATATCATCTATAGTAGTCTCTGGGATGTCCAAAGTTAACCCCTCCAGATGGTGTTCCACATCTTTAAGGATCTCTGCTGACTGATCCTGTGCTGGTGGTACTGCTGCAGCTGGACACCTTTGTCTCCTCTCGAAGGGGTGGAGAGTGGCTGGTCGTTGTGGACCCACATCTGCATTTAAAATATTTTGTTATTAGTTTTGGATGATTTAACAACAAAAAAATTAGAGTTTGAAACATGTCAAAAATGATTTCTCACCTGAATCATCCCACTGACCTCCCGGTGGAAGGGACATATCTGGATCGCCGTAATAATCCATCCTGGCATAAGGAAAATCTTCTATCACGAAGATTTGGTTTCGCAACCAATGGAAGTAAGCCTGAGGAAATCGAAAAATCTCAACACCCTCGCCATGATGGGCCATCAATGCAACCCATCAGACCATTCGAGGCTCCCAGACTACACCTGGATCAACTGAAATTAGTTGTGGAGTCATTAGAGGAATCCTCTCTAGAGAAAATGTGACAATGATTGCTCCATATCTGAAGTTTTTCAACTTCGCGTTCTTTTCTCTAGTAAGTTGGCCTTTGACATTGGCCAAAACTGCCTCACACCAATTGAATATGGTGCCTCTAAAGTAGTCAACTGCAGTCTGCATCTGGGATCTAGTAGTGACGTGTGGCGCTGGACTTCCACACAGCCTGGTCACGATAAATGCAATTACTTTCAACTCAGGATGGATGATAGTTTTAATATTGATCCGTTTGTCTTTTGGATCTGCTTCATCATTGCAAAACTCTAGCTAAAGGCTAGCAGCAGACTGGCCACCTAGTCTAGCCCCAAATAGAGAAATTGGTTCGCCTCTCCTTGACAAGCCAATGAGAAAATAAATATCCTCTGGCTCGATTTCGAGCCGGTTTTCTACAATCACAAAACAATGGTCCTAGATATCCCACTTGTTTACCAACCAAGTGAGCAAGTCTACTTGGGCCCTCATGCCTTGAATGGCCCAGAATTTATACAATCCACATGCTCTCAATGCCTACATTGTAGGTAGATGAAGCATTGCTTTTTCATCCACCTACTCATGTTCTCTTTCTCGCCACTCAAGCATTGTAATGATCCTGAAATGAACAACATAAGTGTTTAGAATAGTCTTGAACGAAAAATTTTCGTCCAAATTGAGAGAATTTTAGTTCGTTCACGGTGCCTCTGCACTGTGTGTGTAGGGACAGTGCGTAGATCTGCACGGGCCCTATGCACAGGGTGCAAGACCATGACATTTTTATTTTAGAAAAAAATGTCGGGGTCCGCAGGCGCTATGTGTCTTGCCTGCGGACCCCTGTGAGCAGAATTTTTAACTTGTTGTCCCTCTAAAAAATGAATTGAAGACCTAAATTAAAGGAATAAATAGAAAAAAAGCAAGAGAAAGAGGCTGTGGATTACCTGGAACTCACGGTTGTCAATTTGAACGGTCGGATTGTCTGGAATCTTCTCTGGAGCGTTTTTTACCAAAAGCTCTCAATTTTCACTCTGAACTCGAATAGTAAAAATGAACTTGAAAAACTCCTTTTTATAAGATTTTTTGAATAAATGAAATTTATTTTTGTTTATTTTTCACTTTAGAAAGATGATTTTTCAAATATTTTTATTTATATAAAATAGATGCGTTTAATTTTTGAGTTTTTGTGCAGAATACCAAATTTTCAAGAGAAATGATCATTTTTTATAAAGAGTAAACTTTTATAACTTTTTCGGGCTCTTAAAAATTACGAAAAAAGTGAAACTCTAGAGTCCTCTTTTAAGCCCTTTTCAGACTCTCTAAACATGAAAAGATTGTCGAGTACTTGACTATTCGAACTCATTAAAGGAAATGATCAGTCGTCCCTTCAGTATAAGTTTACCCCTTTTCCGGACTGAAATGGACTATTTATGAAAAAGGTATACGTTGACTAATCATGGTCAATAGAGTTCTCTCCTGCATTATTTTATCCTTTTTTGGGCCTGAGAGACTAAATTTACGAAAAAGTACACCCATGGAGTTTTCTTAAGTTTTTTCTTCTGACTCCATAAAATTGAAAAACACTGAGTTTCTACTGTACAGGACTCGTTAAAACTTAACAGTTTCTCCTATATTAGACTCATCCAAAAGACGAGCTTATAAACAAGAAAATGTTATCCTCTTCAATCTTGTTAAAAATAAAGAGGTACTTGCCAAAAATGGTGGGGGAAAAGAGAGAAAACGAACTTGTTTGCCACACTTTGATTTTAGAAAAGCCGTATACCACTCTTGAACACGACATTTTTTGTCCACATGGGTTGGGAAATCCTTTGCCTATCAGATTTTCAAACCATATTTAAAGTATTCAGCTAGATTCTGGGTATTAACTTTGGGTCAATTGTCACCACACCATATGCAGTGTCATTATGTGTTCAAGAGGACAATTCAAACAAACCATTCATTTGCAAAAATTTGTCTCCATTCGCATTGACCATCCCTGAGTCAGTCCTTGCCAAATATTTCTTCAAAACTTGATCTATGGTTTCATGTCGTGGGCTTGCCTATGATGAATCACTTTCTATCGACGACAGCTCATCATCTAGGAAGTTGATCTAGAGTCCTTCAGTACCTTGAAATCTGCATGCCTTAACGGTAGGTTTCTCGCCTTCGACGACAGGTTGCATCATTGACCTTCGAACGAACGATTCTGTGAAGTGTTCGACTTCAAATCATTTATTCACATTTCATGGATTGTACCGAGTACTTTGAGAGCCATTTTCATTATTGGTGGTTTCTCTCACACTTGTTAATAGTTCACATCATTGACTAGTAATCAAGTGGTTTCTACCATGTTCGACTTCGACACAATCATTCGCATGGATAGAATCGTACTAGTTCAGGAAGCGGAAATCAAGACCCTGGATCTCATTTCCACCATCTAGGATGCGAGGAATTTTGTTATTCATTATGTAGTAGACTATTCATAAATAGATGGTTGCGTCCATACTGTGTCTACACATGTCTATTCTATTGATGTGTAAATGAAATCATTTTTGTATTAGAAAAAGTTTTAGTTAGAATTATAGTTAGTTTTTTTTATCTTAGTATGGGAATGCCTACCTCAACGATGATATATATATATATGTTTTGCATTGAATTTTTTTACAAGGTTCCAACTGGGGTGTCCACAGGCTGATCCTCGAAATGATAAAGCACTTCACTCTTCACATATTTTCAGACTTCGCACTTTAAGGGCCAATCTGTTGCACTAAAAATTGTCACCATGACGTTTTATTGTCTGTATGGGTTCATTATTACTCATGCATTACTCCCTTGCAAGTCTAAAAAATCAGTTCCTAAGATCAAGCCTTGAAAATAAGAGAAAAAGCTCATAAAAGTCCTAAAACACTTGGACCACACTTTCTCTTAGTTTTTCCTGCGGTACTGCATCTGTTTGCTATATCTCCTGCAAAACCCACCGCATTTTTTCTTCGTTAAAGGTGTGGACCTCTGTGCAAGGTAAAGAAGGCATAAGTAAAATCTAGAAGCTTAGTTAAGTCATTTTTTGAAGTTTCTAGAAACAATTCTTAGGTGGAAAGTTCGCTCCTTTCATGTTCATGCATCCCACATATGAAGCAACTAACCCCTTGATATATGGAACTAATCCCTTTGAAAGAGGATTCTATCCCCTCTTATTTGGAGCTACAACCTCCTCCCTTTCACTATAAAATGAAAACATAGTGTAGCCTCAAAGAAAGTTAAGCTTTATGATTTTTTGAGGAGAAATGTTGTTGAATCTTAGGCTCTCTTGACTGATTCTCATGTGGGAAGGATTGCATACCTATGTGCATTTTGGCTGAGAGAGTGAAAGGCTTGTCAGAATAAAAGGAAACGCATGTTCTAGACCCCAGAAATACCTGTACGACATCAAGGCGGACACGGCTGTAAGGCTCTTTCTTATTTGAGATAATACAAATAAATCTGTTTTCTCAATGTGTTATTTAATTAAGTAGCTTGTTTTATGAATTCCTTGATCATCATAATAGATATGATTTGTGAATTAATTTATGCTATACAGGTGATATTTGATTCTTTCATGTTTGTGTTTGCAGATCTTTGAAGGTGACTCTTCCGAGCAACAGAAAGAAGAAAGAAGACTACTACAAACAAGTACTGGACTAAAGGTAAGTCCGTAAAACCTCTATAGTGTTTAATTCTGAATTGCATAATATCTAGGGAAAATAGTTTTTGTTTTTTTTTTTGTTGCTAGTTATCCTTAGGATTCTAAGGAGATCAGTCTTGTCCACAAGAATGATTTATCCGTCCAACAGTAAGCTACAGGTCATGAATGCATATTTGATCATAGGAATCTGAAACTTATATGAGAATCGCCAAGAAGATCTAATACCCTCTCATAATATCTACAGTAGCACTTGTAATCCCATGCATTCATTAACCAACAAATAATTTTCAAGTCCTAAACAAAGCCATAGCTAGAGCACATAAAAAATCCATGCTTATAACCAACATATAACCATATTATTACAAGTACTCATAAGTTACCATAATAAAATAACTCTTATTAACTGATGCAAAAGCCAACCAAGTTAGGGACTTCCATGTACCAACCGACCATATATTGGGCTAAGGAAAATCTTTCTTTCGGCCAATCACCCTTGTGCCATATTCAAAGCATGAATGTGTGATCTCAACACATAAACAACCAAGAATTCCTAGAGTTTAAACCACATCCACCATCATGCTACCGTGATCTCACCAAAATGGGTAAAGAGATCACATAATAAAACCAAGACATAAACAACTAGGGCTTCCCAAATATTAAACCACTTCCACCTTGAGGCTATCATAATATCAACAAAAATAGTCAAGAGATTACTAAGGAAAAAATAATCTTGGATGCCTCATAATTTTTCCTCCATTACCTTGAGTAATTTTCCTGTCTCCACCCACCTATTGAGAGCTTCCTAGAGATTAAACCACCTCCACCCCCGTCTCTTAGGAATTTTCCTAAGACCACCTCACCTAGTTTCTAAAACCTTCCAGAAATCCAAAGCTCAACCAGAATGAGTCCCATTACACCATGGTTATCCAGGAAATGGAAAGGAAAGGGTGAAACCACTATCTAACTAGGAAAAACCCATGTCAATGACAACAAATGAACCAAATGAACATATGCATGCACCATGCATTCACACCTCAGCTAGGAAATCAGACATGCAACCTTTTATTTGTAATTCCCACCTGTTGAAGTTTCTTGATCCAATATTTCTTGATTTTACTTTTCTTTCCTTTGCTTTCCTTGTCCTTCCTTGGATTCCTTTCTTAAATTCTAGAGTGCTCCAAGAATTGTCTGAGTGTGCATATTATGAGAGAACAAAACTAAAACTAACAAAAAATGAAAAAAAACTATGAACTGATCCTCATATGCGTTTATATAATTGAGGCCTATAATCTATTTTTCCTTCAATTTCATCCTCATGAAAATCCATGACTCTTCATCTCCCTTTTCTCCTATTTTCTTTTATTTTCATAAATAAATCCCAATTAATGCCTCTTTTCCTTTCTAAAGCCTTTGCTAATGCCTCTCCCAATTTCCTTAGCCACAATAAACAACAAGTGATGCCCACTAGAATGTTTTTCCCAACATTCAACTTGGAATACATGTCCCATGACCTTGGTCTTATTTTTCCTTTAGTAATCTTTATTACGTGAAATTTTAACCCGGGACTATTATAGGCCCCTCCCCCTTGGAGGAACAATGTCCTCATTGTTTTATGACATATATGACCAAAAAAGATGCTAAAAACCAAAGCATACTACCCATGGAGATTTATAACTTAGCTTGATGCAGTATTTACAATGAGCAACCTGTTGGAAGAAAAACGACATGATAGACATGACAACATGATAATCATACCACTTGTTGGAGCTTTATAACACAGTTCATTGTGGTATTTACAATACAAACCATACAAAGATATGTAGATATACAAAAACTCATTTTCCTGAATCGGAAAATAATGAAGGATACATAGCCCACATCTAACCAACCATCTCTAATGTAGCTTCATCAGGACCAAAGTGGTTCCACTACACTTTAACTTGGCTATTTCTTAGTTTCGAAGAATGAGTTGTTTTTGCTGCAATATGCACTGGGGTTCTGACTAGAATTATAGTTATGATTCCACCTTTAATACAGAGCATCCAATCAGATGACCAACATCCTTTGCATATTTCTTAAGAAATGAAATGTGGAAAACATCATGGACTTTCACTATTGGAAACATTACAAGTATGTAGGCAACTAGTCCAATCCTCTCAAGGATCTCAAAAGGTATGCAATATCGAGCTTCCAACTTGGCACATGATCCAATCCTATAGGAGATATTATTGGGATTGATGTGTAAATACACCTGTTCCCTAACCTGAAACTCCTTAAACATCTTGTTCTAGCCTGCATAACTTTTCTATTTGTCTTGTGTTGCCTTCACATTCTTCTTGATTACCTACAGTTCTTATTGCATCTCTTCCAACATATCTATTCCTATCAACACCCTGTTCACTGGATCACTCCAACTGATAGGAGTATCACAACTCCGCCCATAGAGTCCCTAAAAAAGACTCATCCTTAGTGACTCCTGATAACCATTATTGTAAGAAAACTCAAGCAACGAAGATTCTCCTCTCATCTCCTCTGTTTATGCATCCCATACATCCTCAACATGTTCTCCAATATCCTCTTAACCCTCATTTCATGTTCATCCTTTTTTGGATGATAAGCTATGTTGAAGGTCACTTGTCCCTAAAACTACAAACAACTCCTTCCAAAAATTGGAAGTGAACTTAACATCCCTGTCTGATACAATCTTCCGCGGAACACCATTTAATATTACCACATCTTTGATGAATACCTATGCTACATCATTAGCTGAATAAGTGGACTTAATTGGAATGAAGCGCACTACCTTTGTCAACCTATCTACCAAAACCATGATGGAATCATGTTGTCTATATTTTCTTGGAAAACCTATGATGAAATCCATGGAAATGACCTCCCACTTCCACTTTGGAACCTGAATCAGTTGAAGAAACCCACCTATATGCTTACATTCTTCTTTCACCTGCTAAGAGTCTGATCATTTAGCCACAAAATCTGCTACTTTCTTATTTAGATTCGACCAATGATAAAACTTCTTCACTACTATCAATGTCTTCTAGTATCGCGGGTGACCTGAATACAATTTCACATGAAACTATCATAAGATATTCTTCTTGAGCTCATTGTTGTCTAACACATATATCCTATACCTAAATCTTGTCAAACCATCTATTTTAAGATGATATTCCACATCCTGATCGCATGTACCCTATTAGAACCTGTGCCTAAGCTCCATGTCCCTGATCTCAAATTCAAACCAACTAATTGTGGCCAACCATATAGCTTTTTTGACATTCAGATTAGGCTAGTCAAACAAGTATCTCAACCCAATGTCATCACTCATCAATACAAACCTCCTTCCAAGAAGATAATTTCTCCACATCGTCAATCCATGGATGGTCGCTACCAACTCAAGATCATGTGTTAGATAATTGTGCTCATGTTCATTCAATTTCCTTGATTCATAGCATACCACTAGTCCTTCCTGAATAAGGACTTAACCAAGCCCTCCCTTGCAATCATATGTACATACCACAAACTCTTTGTCTGTGTTGGCCTTCGTGGTCTAAACCTGGGTTCAAACGTTAATGTTTGCCAATAAACCCCCTTACTACTGGCCCTTTCGGCAGTGACCTGCTTGCGCAGGTCAAAGTCTCACCCGAAGCAGTATGGGAGGGTGCTAGAACCAGGTTTCCGCACCCAGAAAGAGAGCAGGTAAGCTAGACCACACTCTTCGCACAGATCTTTGAAGGAAAATATAGTTCACAGCCCAACAAATATAGATCACAGAAGCAAGACATAGATCGCAAATACCAGCAGTTCTATCTTATCATAAACATAACACAGAGGTCTGCATCCACGTGCTCTGACCCAAAATACCAAGAATACAAGATGCGCAGTAGGTTCGCAGTTATCAATATCTATAATAAACAACATATATCATTCATACCTCAGTATAGAAAGCACATAGATCACAAAAACACAACAGATAGATCCAAATGCACGTTCCACAATAATTCTCTTATATTATTCTCAGATTCATGCATAAACCCCAAAACCTGCCTGCGCACACAGCTGCAAGAGTCTGCACACAGCTAGACTAGGAGCTCCGCGCACACAACCAACAGGAGTCTTCCTCAACACACCCAAAACCCATAGTTACTATCCACACTTAGCTCTTACATGCACAATATATCATCTCTACCTATTGACTCTACAAGACCTCTATTTATATCAATATAGCTTATCTTTACCATGGTCTGCAAATCGTGGTTTACGGACCCCTGGTTTTACCTAATTGTCCACTTTACAACATATTGGGGCTTCGACCCGCCCTCTTACCCCTATGCTAGACTATTTATAATCAAAACAATACAAAGCAACACAAAATTGGACTAGTTTACATCAGTGTGGGAGACCCTACTCCAACAGTCCCCCAATACAATCATGTGACTCATCCCAAGTCACTGCAGTGGGGCATAGTTCTTCCTTCTTTTTGTAGGACATTGTTTTCAGCTATGTGGACCATCCCTAATGTTCCTTCCGTCGATGGATCCCTTCGCAGATACTGGTGGAACCTGATCAACAGAACGCAACTGCTTCGACCATGTAGTCATTTGGTGTGATATGGTTTGAGTCTACTACCATTAAAGTAACCCGAAATCATGTCGCCCTGCAGGGTAGCCAACCGGACAACTCCACCATTGGTGATTTCCTTAATCATGTAGGGGCCCACAAAATCAATGACCCATTTGTCAAAGGCCTAGAGGGCCATCTGCGGTTGTAATGGCATCTCATCCCGTTGTGATGGTTGGCCCATCTGCTGACAGGTATCATAGTTTCTACAATAGTTCCTGGAGTCCTGATATAATGTGGGCCACCATAGGCCTGCTCGCAAAATCTTCTGTGTTGTTGCCTTGCTTGCATAGTGCCCACCAGCTATGCCTTCATGCACCTGTGTCAAAATAGCCTGTCTCTCGTACTCTAGGATGTATCTGCGAAGTATTTAATCCGCACCTAATTTGTACAAGTGTCTGGCGATGATGGTGAAATCAGCCACTTGGGTGACTAATTATTTCTTTTGCTGAACTGAATAGTTGGAAAGGGCCATATTGGTAGTCAGGAACTCGATGATGTCAGCGAAATGTGCATCCACAGCTGTGATGGTGAATAGTTGCACATCTGGTAGGCCTTTGTCTAGATTGGATGGGTCTTCTCCTGTGTCAATGCGGGATAAGTGATCCAGTCTGGCGTTCAATCAACCTGGCTTGACTATGATTTTGAAGTCGTATTCCTGGAATAGCAACAAAAATCGATAGATTCAGCCCCCCCCAACACAGGCTTATTGACTAGGTATTTCAATGCTGAATGGTCAGTATACATTTTGAAGTGGCCGTTGAGCAAGTAATGGCGATACTTTTGGAGCACGTAAACCATAGCCAATCCTTCTCGTTCTGTGGTGGCGTAATTCCGTTCGGCACTGGATAGCTTTTGACTAGCAAATGAAATTGGATGATCAATGTCCCCTTTGCCAGGCTGCATAAGGAAAGCTCCCAAAGCGATACCGGATGCATCGACATGTACATGAAATTCCCTTGTCCAATCAGGAAAAACCAGGATAGGTGCTGAAACCATCTTCTCCTTGAGTGTTTCAAAGCTTTTCTTACATTCATCATCCCAAAAGAAAGCGACCTCTTTCTTAAGAAAATTCTCCAGCGATGATGTAATCAGGGTGTATCCTTGAATGAATTTGCGATAGTAGTCGGTGTGCCCTAAAATAGAATGCAGCTGCTTCTCTTTTTTGGGAACAACCAGGTTGACGATAACGAAAATTTTGGCTGGGTCCATCATTAATCCCTACTGGCAGACTATATGGCCAAGTAGAATGCCAAAAGGTACACAAAAGATGCACTTCTTAATTTTGAGAGAAATTTGATGTTTTCTACATGCTTCCAACATTAAGCATAGGTTCGATACATGTGTATGTACTAAGCCAAAGATGGTCCAATCATCAAAATAGACTTCTATGAATTTGTGGATGAACTCTTTGAACACAGCTACCACGACGTGAGAGAAGATAGCTGGAGCATTCTTAAGGCCGAATGGCATCACCGTATACTGGAAAGATCCCCATTTGGTAGCGAAAGTCATTTTACTGCGGTCTTCCAGAGCAATACAGATCTGATGATAGCCAGAGAATCCGTCAGTGAATGAGTATACCTCCTGACCTCCCACACTATCGAGTATCTCATCAGAAAAGGGCGTTGGAAAGGGATCGTGGACGCAAGCATCATTCAGTTTGTGTAGGTCGACACAGATCCGCATTTCTCCCTTCATCATTTTCTCTTGTACTACCATTGGGCTAACTCAATTAGACTGCTTGACGGGTTCGATGATACCTATGGAGAGCATTTTGTCCAATTCCTCCTTCACCTTTTGTTTGTATTTTGGGTTTAACAGGTATGGCCGTTTCTTGATGGGCCATGCATCTAGTTTGAGCATAATATGCATGACCCCTAGGTCACCAAAAATCCCCTTCATTTCAGAAACTTTGGTCGGAAAAAGATCATGGTATTCTGTCAACAGTTCTGCCACCTTGCTGATGGTATCATTGTCCCAATAGTCACCTATCTTGGCTAATTTGGGTTGAGTTGTTGTCCCAATGTTAACCTCGTGAAGCTTGAGGGGTTGGGTTGCATCTACCATTTGTAGTGAAGGTCCTGCCATAGTGCGATCCCCTGTAGATTCCGGAATAGAAACATTACACGGTTTCTCTTCTTCCTCTTCGACAATAATATTGCACCAGTTGGCAATGTCCCGCATCTGCATCTCCCAGGTTGGTTCCTTGACTGGCACAACAACGTTCGAGTTACCATATATATATGCATCCAGATCCTATAGAGCATCATCCACTGCTTCCGATCCACCTGTCAGGCCAAAGGTTTTGATAAAGCCCTCCTGTACGTTCTTCCAGGTAGACATTTTTTGGTGTAGTTCCACATCTAAGTACCAGGAATTTGGGGCAGGACCCAGCGTATGGAAAATCGAGTGCACCCATTCGTTAGGTGTCTGATCCTTCCAGTTATCCATCCAAGCTTGTAAATGTGTGCCAGGGTTTCCTAGGCCACCAAACATCGTAATTCGGATTTGAGGTGGAGCTTTAAATCATAGAACCATCATTGCTCGACATATTTCCTAGTTTGGGAGTGTTAATTTGTGGGTTTCCCACCATCTCATGGGGGTTTTGCACAGAACTAGGTTAAGGACCCCTAATCTCCGTTCCTTGGGGACCTCCATCTCAAATATCTACAAGAATTCCTCAATATCATTCGAGCCATCGAATAAGGGTAGCTCCCTTACTTCTACGGAGATACAATGTAGCATCGAGATATCGTGTAGCCTGTTCTGCCAGTTGTCTATTTCATCATCAGCATCAGAGAAGTCTTCGCTTTCTTTTTCCCAAAACAACATACCTTTGTCGTTTGGATTGATCCATTCCTGATCTTGGGCGGTGATATTATATATGCAATCTAATGCTTCCTTCACTTCTGCTTCCTTCAATTCTGTAGGTCTGATATATCGTTCCTCCTCCGTTGGATCTAGGGGGATAACAGCTCGTGCTCCATAGACTTCAAATATAATGCTACGTTTTTGTAATTCAATAACACCACCCATATTGATGGCCCATCCTAGCCCTAGAAGGGCTGAGTAAGGGTCCGCATCTTCCTCAATCTAGATGACTTCAAAGTCTGCTCGCACCTTAATTCCAACAATGTTAATGACTATTTGCCATAATCTTCCCAATGGGACTAGCTTCTGTTGATCGGCCATACGCAACTAGATATCTAACCATTCTAGCTGAGGTCTCCCCATTCACACCCAAGTTTGCTTAGTGAGGACATTCGCGTCCGATCCTAAGTCAAGAATGACTTGATTCATCTCATAGTTGTCGATATGTGCTGTTAACCGCATTTCCCACCCAATGCATTTCTCCTGCTTATACAGTTTGTGTACATCCTTTAGTTTTACAACAGAAGTCAATCTATCCGTGCAACTATAAATCAGGGTCTATAGGGTTGCTACTGCTTTTTGGTTGCGAAGGAGCTTCATACATTCTTGTAGAAGTACTTCTAGGTCCTTGATCTTCGTGAGGTGTGTACGTACCTCTATACTAGCAATCTCATGGCAGGTTGTAATAAAGGCCTCCTTTTCCTTACCAAGGTCGAACCCCTCCTACTTGCCGGGAGCCCTTCTAAGGAGTAGCTCAGCTTCTGCCTTTTCCACATTCCCACGTGTAGCCAAACCACTTCGGGTTATGATATTAATATCAACTCTTTCTATTAGTGGTTCAGCCCTGATTTGTTGAACCTTCTGTGTGAGCTTCTGCTACTTTTCTCTTATTCTGGTTATGAGTATCGGACACTCTTCCACCATATGGTCCCGCCGTCGGAAATATCTGTAGTTTGGTCATGCTAGTTGTGCACAATTCCTTGCAAAGTGGCCTACTTTTCCACAGTTATAGCAGACCAATCGTCCTCGTTCCTCGCTGGTGCTTTACCTTGGTCCCCTATTCTCGCTTCTTGTAGGGGAACTTCTGCTACTGACGGATGATCTACGGGATGAGGATTTCAATCTGACTTGGTAGATCCTTCCCCAATCTCTCATTAAGTCATATGTTCGACAGTCTTGCTCATTATTTCCTACAGATCTGCAGAACCCACACCATTGCTGCTTGGCTTCTGGGACGTAAGTAGCTAGGTGAGGGTAGTGGTTAGTATCGTGCAAACCTTCAGTTCTACAGTCATCACACCAGAGCAACGATTCCCTTTTCATTCTAGTATTTGGAGTGAGCAGTGTACTCACTTCGGGTCCCAGCCCCTTCCTCATGCTCTGGATCTCGATCTGCATAGCCTCTAGTTGTCCTTGGATTTGTTGTACACCTAGCTGAGTCTCATCCCTGGGAGTTTCTTCTAATTTCATGGCTACCTCTACTGCCCTCTCCTGCGTATCAATGGTTTGGTGACCCATCGGTATCCACAGATGAGGTAGTAATGCAGCAATAAACCACTCTGTATGTTGTTTCTCATCGTATTTGAATCCACCTTCACGGATTGCTTTCTTTAATCGCTGATCTACTTCCCACACAGATTCACCGGCTCCTTGTTTGATATCTTTCAGTTCATTAACAATCTGTGAATAGGACTTAGGCTTTTTGAATTGCTGCTTCAAATCTGCTTTGATTTCGTTTATAGTTACATTCACATGTTGCCCAATATATCTCATATACCAATCCAGGGCCCTTTCTTCGAAATCCAGTGACAGCTAAGCCTATTTTATTGAATCATTCATGACATTTTGAGCCATCCACACTGATTCAGCGATGAACCAGAACCTTTCCATATCTTCATCACCCACTCCCTTAAAGGTGGGTAGTTTTAGATTTGTAGCCATAGTTAGCTCTTACCCTTATTTCCAGTGTTTGGGTGTTACCTGATTGCTCTTTCAAAATGCTCCTGGTCTCGGCAATGAAACCATTTATTGGCCTTCGGGGTCTAGACCCAGGTTCGAATGTTAAGGTTTTCCAAAAAACCCCCTTCCTACTGGCCCTTTCGGCAGTGACCTACTTGTGAAGGTCAAAATCTCACCTGAAGTAGTATGGGAGGGTGCTAGAACCAGGTTTTCGCACCCAGAAAGAGAGCAGGTAAGCCAGAGCATGCTCTTTGCACAGATCTGCGAAGGCAGATCTAGTTCACAGCCCAATAGACAAAGATCACAGAAGCAAGACATAGATCACAAATACCAGCAGTTCTATCTTATCATAAACATAACACAGAGGTCTGCATCCATGTGCTCTGACCCAAAATACTAAGAATACAATATGCACAGCAGGTTCAGAGTTATCACTATCTATAATAAACAACATATATCATTCATACCTCAGTATAGAAAGCACATAAATCACAGAAACACAATAGATAGATCCAGATGCACGTTCCACAATACTTCTCTTATATTATTCCCAGATTCATACATAAACCCCAAAACCCGCCTGTGTACATAGCTGCAGGAGTCCGCACACAGCTGGACTAGGAGCTCCGCGCACACAGCCAGCAGGAGTCCTCCTCAACACATCCAAAACCCATAGTTAGTATCCACACTTAGCTCTTACATGCACAATATATCATCTCTACCTATTGACTCAACAAGACCTCTATTTATATCAATGTAGCTTATCTTTACCATTGTCCACAAACTGTGGTTTGCAGACCCCTGGTTTTACCTAATTGTCTGATTTACAACATATTGGGGCTTCGACCCCCCCTCGTACCCCTACTCTAGACTAATTATAATAAAAAAAATACAAAGCAACACAAAATTGGACCAGTTTACATCAATGTGGGAGACCCTACTCCAACAGTCTGGATCTGCGATCTTTAGAACTAGAGCATTTGTTAACAACTGCCTCAACTATTCAAATTGCATGCACATTTCTCTATCCATTCAAATTTCTTACCTTTCCTTTGCAATGATGTAATAGGATAAGAAATTTGTGAGAATTTACTAATGTACCTCCTATAATAACTTTCTAACCCCATGAATGATGTTACCTCATCCACATTTGTAGGAGTTTCCCACTCCATGATAGCCCTTATCATTTTTGGATCCATTGCTAAGCCTTCCTTGGAAATAACATGCCCCAAGTAATGTACCTATGTCTGAAAGAAACTGCATTTACTGAGCTTAGCATACAACTGATTCTCTCTTAGTAATGTCAATGCTAATGCTAAGTGTTCGATATGATCTCCCTCATTCTTAGAATATATCAAGATGTCATCAATGAGTACAATAACAAACTTGTCTAGATAAGGACACAACTCTCTATTCATAAAGCACATAAAGGTATCTAGATCATTACTCAAACCAAATAGAACTATAAAAACTCACAATGCCCATACCTGGTCCTAACAATTGTCTTGTAAATGTCCTCTTCCTTGATGTGTACCTGATGCTATCCTAATCTGAGGTCAATATTCGAGAACAATGTTGCTCCCTTCAACTGATCGAACAAGTCATCAATCCTTGGCAACAAATACTTATTCTTGATTGTCACCTTGTTCAACTGCTTGTAATCAATACATAACCTGAGAGTACCGTCCTTATTCTTGAAAAAAAAATTGGTGCACCCTAAGACGACACAGTTGGCCTAATGTATCTCTTGTCAAGAATTTCCTTTGACTGCAACTTCAATTCCACCAACCCTGGTGTGCTCATTCGGTATGGTGCCTTTGATGTTGGTGCTGCCCCTTGTACTGACTCAATAGAAAAGTTCACTTCCTTGTGAGGTGAGAAATCTAAAATCTATGCGGGAAGTAATTGTGAAATTTTTGTAAGATCAGGTACCTTCTCAATACCTCTACATCCTCATCCTCCTTACCTTTATCACTAGAAATATGCACAATAAATAACACACACCCTTTTCTGTGACTATGTTTTTCCTTCATAGTTGTCACCATCCTAACCGATTTTTCCTTATTCTTATCAATTTTAGCCCACAGTTGCCAAATTTGGTTGGACCAGTAACTTTGGCATTGGTCCAAATTTATATGGTGCCCTACTAAATCTGTCATTTTTGCCAAGTTAAACCAAAACGTTGATTGAGCATAACTCCCACATACAAACTTGTATTGAGGCATTGTTTGCATCGTTGGATTCCTTATGACGAACTCTTTGATCTTGTCTTGGTTTTGCTGCAATCTAAGGACTTTTAATTTTGGTCCATTAGGGATCCACCTGGATCAGTGAGACTATAAGAGAATCAAGCACATTAATAGTAGGCAGGCATGTCCTAACGATATTTTCAAAATAATTTGATGTCGGTAGGCCTTAATAGCAATGGTAAAGAGTTTGTAGCTAGGTGGATAATGTTCACCCAAACGTCTTCTAGATGTTAAACATGAATGACCCTTGACATACCAACCAAGCTTCAAAATTGAAGTCGAGATTGCCCTTCAAGAGCTCTATAGCCTTTCATAGAAGGGCATACAATTATTTCTCAATGAAAATTAAAATAAAAAAATTATTTGTCAAATTTGAAATAAAATTTATTTTAGATATTTTCAATAAAAGGGTAAAGAAACTTTTCATAATATGTAATACTTATCATAATTCTTATAGTATTCATAATATGTAATACTTATCATAATTCTTATAGTTTTTCCTTTTTTTTCTATATATCATGACAATTAAAACAAAAGAATGTTGATCATTTTTTGATATTTCAAAAAAACAAATGTTATTATTTTTATAAAATATAATATTATTTTCATTGAGTCTATGTGCCCATGTATCACCTATTCATTAAAATTACACTTACTAGTGGGCATTCAAGATCAAAAGCTTTGGTTGTGGTGAATCCTCTTACTCTCTCATAACATAAATATACAATATACTCGTTATTTTACCTTGTTGTTCCAAACACGCTACCTTGTAACTAAACGCACATGTCAGCCACATGTTCCAAATACCAAGCCAACATATATATCAATTTGAAACCATCCTTTACCAAGTATAACAGTCATGTCATAGTCCATAGTCAAATCATAGTCATTAGACATAATGCTACAACTATCACCTACTTATACTCAAGTACACATCAACTATCTCAACACATATTGCATTATTACAACCGTCTTAAGACCAAATCACTTCTTCATGAAATCTTATAGACACATATTCATATTATGCAATTAATAAAACATTCAAACAACAAACAAATGATATAATAGACACCAAACACTCAAACGCAAAATAGACAACATAATCAAACATCCAAAACTAAATATACTACATAGTCAAATTGTCAACCACCAAGTATACAACATAAGAAAACTCATACCTTAATTTATCTCATGGGGGGCTATCTTGTCTGCATGATCAAACTAGATTAGCACAATATAACTTCACAACACATCAACTCAACCGAATAAGGTCATGATATCCATAATAGTAACTAGCTAACATGTTCACATCATAAACTCATAAACAATTGTCATTCATGCATATAATCACATAAGCACAGTCAGTCTAGGCATAATACAACACATTATCATAATTAGGTCAAGTCATGCATGAATTTCATAACCCTAACCATAAAGTCACTAGCATGTAACAACTACAAGTTATATATCATGCTCATCAACAACATGTAACCTAATCATCAAGCTAACTATCATACAACAAAAACAAATTAACCCATAACATTCTCATCAACAACATATAAGTTATCTAACATAAAGAAACAATAGCAATGCATACCACCACAGGTTGCTATCATTCATGACTATCCGACACATGTACATATAACTGCACTAATCAACTAGCATCTATAATGTATGTAACCATAACATCAATAGAATTAAATTAATACTCATAACCATAATGCATATAACGATCCTTAACCTACATAGCTACATGCCCTAAATCCAAACCTGTATGACAACGTGCTCTTGCCTTGAGGTCCAATGCTGCAACTTCACTTTGATGGTTTGCATCTACTGCTATATCTTAGCCTACACAATAGCATCATAACAGACTAATATAATCATGATGTCCTAATTGCATACAATGACCTTATGCAAAACAACTTCAATAAAACCAATGCAAACTTGACCATATGCACCCACTTTACATGTATAACCAATCATGAACGACCAATGCATGTTCAACATATGACATCACACAAGCAAGAATAAATGGATAACACCGAAGCATGACCAATATGTAACCCTGGTATAAGAAAGAAATGCATATACAATATGTAACAATATGTAAGCAAGCGTGCATGAACAATAAATAAGCATGAGCAACACATAACCAGTCATACACTCATGAAAACATGTTGAAAACAACACCATCAACACTTCCATGGCAACACAACTGCCACCATGGCCAACACAACATATATGAAACAAGAAAATATAGACCACAAGCATACTAAACACATATGAAACCAACATAAATGCATGATCAACACACTGCCCATCTAATCCAAGGGTTGAACCATGGTCTGATGACACTACGTGGTATCATATATCAACCAAAGAGAATAGGAACTAAACATCACCCAAGAGAATTGAAAACAAAAATCGCCCAAGGAGATCACAACCATGCTTTGATACCACTCCGTGGTATTAAATATGACACAAAGAGAACGAAACCATGCTTTGATACCATTCTGTAGCACCCTCCTCCCACATCTACCCAAGTAATTGGCCAACCGGGGTAAACATGTGACAAGAGTCTACTAATATGAGATTCAACCTCCTAGATGACCTTAAGGAAGTGGAACCAATGGAAACAAGACAAAAACACCTAACACATCATCAACAACATCCCCAGGAGGTAACCTAACCTTCTAGACCCCCGACCCGTGAGGGAGACTGAATTTTTTACCCTTTTGGATCATATTCGTAGGAATTCCAGGGAAAGGTAGCATATGGGAGGCTATAGCCACAGGAACAACAAATAAAGCATGTAGCCAGGGCCCCAATTGGTCATTTTTGTGCCTGCAACTCTGGGATTTGAACCACCTTTTTAGGCCTAGAGCCCAGGTCACTGCCAAAAAATTCATGAAAACTTAGGGGATGATAAATAACATTTGAATAATGATATATAATAAATCACATAAAAAGTAACTCATCTTGATCCCTCTTAGCCATGACAAGAAATTTTTAAAACATGTCACAAACATTTAATCTATATATATAAACAAGAGATTTAAGCATAGGGGTCTCATACTTATCTAAGAATCGCTAAGAAGCATTTCTCTCTTACATCATAAGTTTCAATACAATATGTTTGTCCATAGATACATTTTACATTCATTTACAAGAAAAAACATAGATAGAGCCATACATCATCACTAATAAAATACATGCTTATAACCAACATAATAACAACAAAAATACCATGGATACAATAGAAATAGAATCCACATAATAACCAGTACATTTTCATACCAAATACCAAAGGAATGGAATCTTCATTACTAAATGTAAAAACCAACTAGAGATGGGACTTCCACGTTCCACCTGACCATAGATTGGATAAGCCAAATCTCTCTTCACCCAATCACCCCCATGCCATATTCCAATCATGAATGTGGGACTTAAACCAAAATAAATGACCAGGGCATCCCGAGGCTAAACCACTTCACTCTCATCAATAGGAATTGATATTTACCATAATCCATACCCAATCACTAGGACAACACAATAAACATGTGATAACCAACTTTACCATGATCTACACCTGATCACTAGGCCAGCACAAGCATGGATATCATCAAATTCTTTCCACCTAAACTGTGAGGAATTTTCCTGTCTCCTAGTCTCTCAGG
Organism: Pinus albicaulis; assembly: GCA_034641835.2. Classification (NCBI taxonomy): domain Eukaryota; kingdom Viridiplantae; phylum Streptophyta; class Pinopsida; order Pinales; family Pinaceae; genus Pinus; species Pinus albicaulis. The sequence continues at coordinate 1,042,799,723 of CM076570.1, read as the reverse complement.
ATTTACTGCAACCCAAAGTTTGAATCAGGGGTCACTAGGCCCTATACCAAGACATAATCTCGAGGCTTTACCATATATCCCAACCCAGGATTCCTAGGCCTAATGTAGAGAAAACCACCTTAGGATTTACTGTATATCCTTCCAATCACTGGTTGAGGAATATTCCTAGGCCCACTAAGGCAGAAAAATCCTAGCTTTATCGCAACCCACATTCTGGATAAGGGGTTACTAGGCTAGTGTATTTACCATGATCCACAGTAAATGTTCACGGACCACCAGGCCATGTGCTATATCAATTCAACGATCCACCCTACCCAACATTGAATCCATCTGAAAACACAACTAAACAAAAACATGAGAACTCCACAACACCATGGCTATCCAAAAATGGAAAGGCTAGACTGAAAACATTGTCACACCTAGAAAAACCCATGCCAAGACAACAAGAAACCACATGCAATACCATGCATGTGAAATATAGCAAGGAAAATACACATGCAAATCAATACCTGCCAAGAATCCTGTTGTAGCTGCTTGATTCCTGCTCCTCCTTGCTTTCTTCCTCCTTTTCATGTTTCTTGCCTTTCTTGGTCCAATGAAAAAATCCTCCAAGAACATCTAAGTGTTAGAGAGTGAGAGGGAGAGAGATATTAATGAGAGAGCTCCAAAATTGAGCTGAAAAAAAGGTACCAACTGGTCCTCAAAAGCCTTCTTATAGAAGAGGCCTCTATTTTCATCGTTTTCCATTATTTTGCTTTATTTTCCTCCTCACATTCAACCTATGAACTTTCATCTCCCTTTTATCCTAATTTCCATTATTTTCATAAATAAATTTGCCAAATATACCGATTTTCCTTTCCAAATCCTTTGCCTTTACCAATTTCCTTAGCCATAATAAACCAAATGAACACCCACTAGGATGTTTTTCCCAACATTCAGCTTGGAATAAGTGTCCCATCAACCATGGTTATTATTTGTAACTTTATTACATGGAATTTTCACCAGGGTTGTTACAACAGTGTGCATGGCATGTTTCCTAGAAAAAGAAAAATAAATAAAAAAGCAAAAAGGATCCCTAAAAAATAGGGATCTATTTTTAGTTCATGAAGGTGGCACATTTTCTATTTTTATAAACTTTCGCCAAGTCTTTCTTTTTCCTTGATTTTAGACATGCACATCACAAACCATAATTCACTCAAATTTATTTAATTGATGCCCCTAGAGTTCATTTTCACATTCAATCTTGGAGCTCTATCTTTCCCTAGGAGATAAAGGAACCTTCGGTGCGATCGTCATCACTTTCTTGGGTGAGTTTCACTTTTATTGCCTTTTGTCGCTTTTTCTTTCGCTTTTTATTTCTCTTCTTGTCATTTGGATTGTATGAGTGTTGTTTCACCTATTTATGTTCATGATTTTTGGTGTTTCAACTTATTTTATCTTATAGAAGTGTTATTTCAAGTTGTTGTTTGCCTTTCACAAGTGCCATATCGGTTTCTTTGTTTTTTCATTGATGGTCAGTGTTGCGGCGTCACTCCTCACTGATTTGATTTTCTTCCCATTTGTTCAATTTATACACTTGATATTTATTGATTCATTCATACTTAGTCAGATATGAACTCAATCTCACACCATCACTTAGATCTCCTCATTTTCCACACTTCCACCAGGTAGAGTCTGCAATTTCCTTGGCTAGTTTTCACTTTGCCCAACTGGGCACTGTGCAATCCTAAGGCTTAAGTCAAGATATTTGCCTCTATAATTGCACAATGCATAGTACAAGTTGGACCAATTTCACATTGCGTAGTTCCACGGCTCAGTCTTCTTCCTTGGCCACTTACTATTTGACTGCCCAGGTTGAAATGTGCATTGTGGAGTATCAAGTCTCATACTTCACCCTTGGATGTTGGGACTTCACAATGTGTATTTCCCACAGGTATCAAGTCTCCTTTGTTGTTGAAAACTATGAAATCCCTCTTATCAAGTGCATGGTTTTCTGCTTGATCATTCCTTGGAAGTATATTTTCTAAAGATTGATGTTTTCTTGCCACGAGTGTATTTTCTATCCCACGGGTACCACATTTGTTGAGCACTTCTCTCTAACAATCATTGTTACCATGGCACCAAAGAGAGTTGCTTCAAAAGATACCACTGAAAGAAGTATTGGGGAAGAAATTGAGAAAACACCAATTGAATTTCCAGTGTATGTAGATACTCAATATTTGTAGAAAATGAGTCAAAACTAACATGGAAACAATTTAATGAATCTCTTTCAGCAAAGAACCTTGAGGCAGATCTAGAGGATCGCCAAGTTTATCTTAGAATCCGACAGTCATGACTACATAGGGTTGCATGCAGATATCCAATATTCTCATGTGAAAATGTCATCAACTGGATTGTGTCACACATTGATGAGAAGACCATGACATTGAGAAATTCCATTGGAAATTTTCTTGCTAACTTTCTGGAAAAATATTATCAATGTATTTATCATCTTCCCGAGCCAATAAATCTCATGGACTCGTACTTCTATGCCACCAACAGCTATGTGAGCACAAGATATATTTTCAAAGGCTAAGTGAAGTAGGCAATAAAGTTTCGAAAAACACCCACCCATTCATACAAGACAAAGTCTCTTAGGAAATCCTACCACCTCTTGGTCATCTTAGCTTGCAGAATCTATGGTTAGCAGAGCATAGAGAAATTTCCTGAAGGGTGGGAAATCTTATTGAATCAGGTGGTGAATGAGGGGAAGTAATTCAACTAGCCATATTTTTTGGCTCATAATTTGAGTGTCCATGTAACACAAGCTTGAGATCCTCCCAAGGGCAAGCAAGTAAGGTTTTATATGTCTGCACACTTACTGGATGAAATATGTGCATAGAATCAATTTCCTGGCATGAACTGAACATGAACACCACAAGTGATCTAGAATTGTTCAATAACACAAAAAAATATAGAAATAAACATAAACATAAAGATTCAGTAGTAATAATACTTCACTTAATTAATATCAAATACTGAAAAATGCTTACAGACATAACGGAAAATAAACTAGCTCGGGCGATGGTAGCTTATCTCTGAGAAGAGATGTGGTGACTCCATGCCTCTGAACTATGTTATATAATGAGGCTCAAGGTCCTTTTTATTATTAAATATTAAGAGAATATCCCAAAAATCCAAAACCATAACCCGAGGAGATGTAACACCAAGATTTTATGGGCCCCATTGGGGTTAGTTGGGCAACCAACTTCCCGAGGTCGTAACTTGGTCATATTATCTCTGTTTGGCGCGTATGATACCTTGTTGGAAATATATCTTTGAGGAATAAAACTACTGATGTGATTTGTTTCAAATCATCATAGAAACCATGCCCAAAAAATGTTGTTTAGGGCCTAAAAACGGCTTCAGAAATTCAGGACCCGAAAAATTGCTAAAAATAGTAAAAATAAAACTGATGAAACTGACTAGGTGGAATAGGCGGGTGGACACCAATATCCACTTGGATCATTCCTCCCCCCTTAGGAAGAAATTTTCCCCATTGCATGTAGAGCCTAAATGAGGTGGGGAAATTTCTATTGAACCTGGTCCCTAGTGAACCACTTTCCTTGGTGAAGGAGTTGGCCTGCTTTGACAACTTGGTATAGTTGGATCCTTTGTTGGTGAGTTTTCTTGATATGCGTGTTCATAACCCGATCAGTTTTGAATTGGTCCATGCAGTCTGAGTTTAAATTTGTTGGTGTGATTTTTTCTGCCATGTTGGATGTGTCCAGTAGAGGTGGAAAGTAGGGATGAAGGCAGTCCACATTGAAAACTGGATGCAGAACAAGGAATGGTGGAATACTGAGATTGAAGGCATTATCCCCTACAACCTTGGTGATGGTGTATGGCCCATATCTAAGCGGGCGAGGCTTGCCATGGGTTCCAACGAGGTGCTCCTTCTACAAATGTAGCAACACTTTGTTGCTGTTGAAATAGGGCTCCCAAAGCTGTGAATTTTGTATATATATGTAGTAAATAGTCTAATACCGGGGTTTTAGGGCTGGTCAACGCCCCAAACACATTGTAATGGGTCAAAGGGTATACCTAGAGAGCGTAGGCTATGTCGATATAAATAGATGAATAGTTTGAGTCTAAAGGAAGGCATGAATTAAGACTAATGCTACGTGTGAATTGTTGAGATCTGTTTTCGGTTGGTTAGGGTAAGGACTCCTGCTGGCTGTGTGCATGGAGATCCTCAGTCCTGCTGTGTACGGACCCTGCTGGCTATGTACGCGAGCTTTGTTTTGGGTTGTAACTGGGTTTTTGGATACTAATGTATGAAGAATATATTTGAAGTCTCTTTTTGCTATATCGATCAATTTTTTTTACTGTTGACGTGAATCTGTGGTTTCTGTTTAAGCCATGAATACATCTGTGTTATTGATTTAAGCTGCGAATGTATCTGTGATCTCTGGAATAGATGCATTTATAATATTTTGTCTTGGTATTTTTTTGATACACACGTGGATGCGAAGGTACTAATAAGATCTATGAATGATAATAGCTCTGTTGTGGTTAATACCTGATTATAATGTTTAAAAGCCTGTGAATAGACTTTATTTGTGCGAACCTGACAATGGCGGATGTAGATCTACCTTAATTACCTACTCTCTCCCAGGGTGTGGAAACCTAGTTCCAACACCCTCCCATACTACTTCAGGTGAGACCTTGGCCTACGAAAGTAGGTCATTGCCGAAAGGGCCAGTATTATAGGGGTTTGTTGGCAAACCTTAAACCTCGAACCTGGGTCAGGATCCCTCAAGCCAACGAATGGTTCTATTTCCAGTATCGGGAGAATTTTGAGAGAGAGATCAGGTAATGCCATGAGAACATTGGAGACCTGAGAAATAAGAGCTCAAAGACTGGTTCAAGAGACAGATTCAGGAATTTTTTGTAAAAGAGAATCGCAGCACGAAGCTAACATCTGAGAAGTGGAAGAACAAATACATTTTCATCGAAGTATACAAAATTTTCTTTGTAACACTTGCACACGAACTTCGGGAGTGGTTAGCAAGGCTTGTAGAATTTCAAACGTGTAGGAAGGACGATCAGGTTACGCGATGGACTCTGAAATTGATTCAACAGTTGGAAAAGACTGACAACACAATCACCCGGACTGTAGACCATTGGGTGGATAGTGTGCTAGGGGGATTTGTAACAAAATTTGCAGTTGATCAGACCGTTTCCTACTCTGAAGCAGAACATAAGTTCTTCAAGGGGTTCCGAGGTAAGTTCTTACAAACATTGCCACTATTGATTAAAATATTACTATGCGAGAAGGGCGCTCTATGCAGCCACACCGAACGAATGACCTCTGAGCAAGGTGAAAGTACAACATGAAGTGGTAAGTACTACAGAGTCAATTAGGCCTAAGGGATAGATCCGTCTACAACCCATTAAGAGAACTGGCTGCGCGCGCAGGAAGTAGCCCTGCAACGACACCACCATCGAATCAGCATAAGGGCAAGAACTCACCCACACCTCTGCCACCACCAGAAGAAGATATGGTCACACACATGAAGTTGCCCACCTTCAAGGGTGTAGGAGATGAAGATATGGACTGATTTTGGTTCGTAGCGGAATTGGTATGGACTGCGTAGAATGTGGCTAGTGATGTTGTAAAGAGAGCACAACTATCCTTCACTTTTGAAGGGAAGGCCTTGGATTGGTTCATGGGGTACGTAGGCCAGCATGTGAATCCATCAATAAAACACTTTAAGTATGCTTTAAAAAAATAGTTCCGGAAGCCTAAGTCCTACTCTCAAATAGTGGTTGACTTGAAAGACTTTAAACAGGGACCCACTGAATTGGTATGGGAAGCTGATCAGCGGCTAAAGAAGGTTATCAAAGATGGGAAATTTCAATATGATGATAGGAATCACAAGGAATGGTTTATCGCTATGATGTTGCCTCACTTGCGTGGGCCTATGGGTCAGCAGGCAATTGAAACGCAAGAGAAAGCCTTGGATATTGCTATGAAACTGGAGGCTACACCAAGAGACGATGCCCAGTTTGGGGTGCAGCAGATCTAGGGACAGCTGGAGGCAATGCACCTTGAAATATAGAATCTGTGAGAGGGCAGAGGGAAAGAAGCTAGCCTAGATGTATGGTGCATACGATGTTGGGTATCTGGCCACACAAAATATCAGTGCTCGCTGCTACCAGACTACATGCAGGCTGGAGGACCAAGCCTGTTGCGCCCTAGGGAGGCTTCGGGGCCAAGTGGTTTGACGTTATGGTGCGTTGATTATAGCATAGCTGTACTACATGATACCAACCACTGCCCCTATCTTGGTGTGTATGTTCCAGAATTGAAGCAACAATGGTGCTGATTTCTCTAATCAGTGGGACATGACAAATATAATTTTCAAACCTATGACTTAATGATAGACCCTTCTTTGTGACCATTTCCTCGGTCTATCATTAAGTCATAGGTCCAACAGTTGTGTTTGTCATGTCCCACTGATTGGAAAAATTGACACAATTTTTGCTTCAATTCTCGAACATATGCACCAAGATGGGGGCAATGGTTGGTATCATGTATTCCAGCTACACGAAAATCAGTGCACCATAACGTTAGACCGCTTGGCCCCGCAGCCTCCCTAGGGTGCAACGGGTTGGGTCCCCTAGCCTGCATGTAGTCTGCTAGCAGTGGACACTAATCCTTGGTGTGGCCAGATACCCGACATCATATGCACCATATGTCTGGGCTAGCTTATTTCCCTCTGTCCTCTCGCATATTATGGATTATAAGGTGCATTTCCTCCAGCTGTCCCTAGATCTGCTGCACCCAAAACTGGGCATCATCTCTTGGCTCAACCTTCAGTTTCATAGCAATCTCCAAGGATTTCTCTTGCGTTTCAATCGATGTTGACCCATAGGCCCGCACAGGTGAGGTAGCAGCATAGCGATAAACCATTCCTCGTGTTGCCTATCATCATACTGAAATTCCCCATCTCTGATAACCTTCTTTAGCCGTTGATCAGCTTCCCATACCGATTCAGTGGGTCCCTTTTGCAAGTATTTCAAGTAAACCACTATTTAGGAGTAGGACTTAGGCTTCAGGTCTTTTATTGATGGATCCACATGCTGGCCTATGTACCTCATGAACCAATCTAGGGCCCTCCCTTCAAAAGCTAAGGATAGCTGTGCTCTCTTTACAACATCAATAGCCACATTCTGCGCAGTCCATACCAATTCCGCTATGAACCAAAATCGGTCCATATCTTCATCTCCTACACCCTTGAAGGTGGGCAACTTCATGTGTGCATCCATATCTTCTTCTAGTGGCAGCAGAGGTGTGGGTGAGTTATTGCCCTTATGCTAATTCGACGGTGGTGTAGCTGGAGGGCTACTTCCTGCGTGTGTATCAAGTCTCTTAATGGGCTGTAGATGGATATATCCCCTTCCTGATTGAGTCTGTAGTACTTACCACTTCGTGTAGTACTTTCACCCTAATCATAGGTCATTCATTCGGTGTGGTTGCACATAACGCCCTTCTTACACAGTAATATTTTAATCAATAGTGGCAATGTTTGTAAGAACTTACCTCAGAACCCCTTGAAGAACCTCTGTTTTGCTTCAGAGTAGGACACGGTCTGATCAACCGTGAATTCTGTTACAATTCTCCCTAGCACACTATCCACCCAATGGTCTACACTCCAGGTGATTGTGTTGTTTCTATTTTCCAAGTGTTGAATCAATTCCGGAGTCCACCGTGTAACCTGATCATCCTTCCAACACTTCTAAAATTCTACAAGCCTTGCTAACCACTCCCGAAGTTCATGTGCAAATGTTACAAAGAAAATTTTGTATACTTCGGTGAAAATTTATTTGTTCTTCCACTTCTCAGCTGTTAGCTTCGTGCTGTGATTCTCTTTTACAGAAAATTCCTGAATCTATCTCTCGAACCAGTCTTTGAGCTCTGATTTCTCATGTCTCCAATGTTCTCATGGCATTACCTAATCTCTCTCTCAAAATTATCCCAATCGCTACAATGGAACCATTTTTTGGCTTGAGGGGTCCTAACCCAGGTTCGGGGGTTAAGGTTTTCCAACAAACCCCTATACTACTGTCCCATTCGGAAATGACCTACTTTCGCAGGCCAAGGTCTCACCCAAAGTAGTATGGGAGGGTGCTGGAACCAGGTTTTTGCACCCTGGGAGACAGTAGGTAATTAAGGCAGATCTGCATCCGCCACTATCGAGTTCACACAAAGGAAGTCTATTTGCAGGCTTTTAAACAATATAAACAGCTATTAACCAAAACATAGCTATTATCATTCACAGATCTGATCAGTACCTTCGCATCAACATGCGTATCAGCAAAACACAAACAAAGAATATTATAAACGCAGTTATTCCAGAGATCATAGATACATTCACAACTTAAATCAATAACATAGATTTATTCACAGCTTAAATAGATACCACAGATTCACGTCAATAGTAAGTACAATTGATCCAAATAGCACAAAGAGACTTCAAATATATTCCGCATACATTAGTATTCAAAAACCCATTTAATTACAACCCAAAACACAGCCCGCACACAAAGCCAGCGAGGTCCGCACACAAAAGGACTAAGGATCTTTGCACACACAACCAACAGGAGTCCTTACCCTAACCAACCCAAAATAGATCTCAACAATTCGCATGTAGCATCAGTCTTAATGTATGCATACCTTTAGACTCAAACTATTCATCTATTTATTTCGACATAGCCTACGCTATCCTATGGTCCGCAAACTGTGGTTTGCGAACTCTAGGTCTACCCTTTGACCCATTACAATGCGTTTGGGGCTTTGACCTACCCCAAAACCCCCGTGTTAGACTAATTACTAAAAAAATATACAAATTTCGCAACTTAGGGAGCCCCGTTCCAATAGTCGCCCACGTGGAAGTTGTGTGGCACTCGATGTTGATCATGTTGTTGCTTGTACTTAGCATTGGCTCTATCCAATATCTCATGAACCTATTGGCAGATGTTCTAAATGCACTCAATGAAGTTGTTTGCCTTTTCAGCTTCAGACTGGACGTGCGCCGAATCTGCCCGACTGTCCACAAATAGCATGACTACATCAATGGGACATAGTGGTCGGAATCCCAAGCCCACCTGAAAGGGGCTGTGGCCGAGTGAGTTGTGTAGAGCCCACTTATAGCTATGTTGTACATAAGGGAGGCTCTCATCCCATGTGCATGTATTCTTTGAGTTGTACATGCAAAAAATGTGTACGATCATCCTATTGAAAACCTTTGTCTATCCATCAGTTTGGGGATGGAAAGATGTGGAGTTGGTGAGTTTGGTGCCCAACATCGGCCAGAGGCTGGACCAAAATTTACTGAGGAACCTGTTGTCAGGATATGAGATGATAGACTGTGGGATCCCAAAGTGTACCCACACTTGTTCAAAGAACAATTTAGCAGTGGCTTCTACTGTGATATTCTTCTTGTAGGCCTAATGGCCATCTTTGAGAATCTGTCAATGACCAGAAAAACACAGTCATTGCCATGACTAGTAGAAGGAAGGCCTAATATGTAATCCATGGATATGGATTCCCAAGGTCGACTAGGGGTAGGTAGTGGAGTACAAAGGCCTTTTTTCTTGATGGTCAGTTTGGCAATGGCGCAGGTAGTGGAGGATGTAATGTACTTCCCGACATCCCGTCAAAGGTTAGGCCACTAGACATACTTCTGTAATACTGCCATTTTTTTCTCGACCCTGATATGCTCAATGACCCGACTGTAGTGCACTTTCCAAACCATATTGGCACACTTGCTTGAAGAAACACAAAGGTGTCCCAGGTGACATAGCATTTCATCCTGGAGGTGAAAATTTGGAACTTTCTTACCCTCCAAGAGTGTCTTATATGTGTGGCTGAATTATAGATCACTAATGTAAAGAAGCAGCCAATCGGAAGTATCCTGGCCACAAGAGTTGAGCACGGTGGTTAGCACCACGATCGGTGGTCGGTTGAGGCAATCTACAACATTATTGGTGATTCCCTTCTTGTACTTTATTTTCAAATGAAACTATTGCAGGTATGTCGAACACTTCTTATGGAAACCGTTTTAAAACTTCCCTTGTGTCTCAATGAACTACAAGGGCCAGTGGTCTATGTGGATAACTGTTTCCTTCCCCAAAATATAATGCTTCCATTGTCAACAAGCCCGCATAATGGAATACATCTCTTTGTCATAAGTGGGATACTTCCGGACTGTGTCGAAAAGTGTTTGACTGTGATATGGCACTAGATGCCCTTGTTGAGTAAGAACTACCCCAATTGCATAGTCAGAGACATCTGTCTCAATATCAAATGGTTGTTGGAAGTCTTGTAATGTGAGCATTGGTGCAGAGGAGAGGTGATGTTTCAACTCAACGAACGCCTTCTGTTGAGATTCAAACCAACATAATTTTTCTTTCGCTCCTCCCTTTGTGACTTGACTGAAGGGCTAAGTGATATGAGAGAATCCTAACACGAACATGTGGTATAAATTGGTAGGACCCAAAAGTCTTCAGAGCTCTGTTAGAGTGGTTGGGGCTAGACAATCTCGAATGAATTGGATCTTGGATGGATCCACATTTACCCCCCACTCATCAATAATGTATCCAGATACTGAACCTGGGTCATGAAAAAAGTACACTTCTCCAAATTGGCACACAACATGTGTTGCCACATTGTTTGGAGTACTTGTCAGATTTGGTGGAGGTGCTCTTCCTGTAGAAATTAGCTGAATAAATCACTTATTCAATGGAGATTAACCCGATTACACATCAATTTCGAATTGCATGCATAACACATAATCTCTTCTACGATTAATTGTCACATGCGGAAATAACAGAAGCAATCTCACATCAAATCAATCACACATTAACTCAGTATGTATGGGGAAAGCCTATAGCTGAAAACCCCGCAGCTATTGTGTATATTATAATGGAGAAATCAAGTAACCAACAAAGTACAATACTCCTCACAAGTACTCAGTACTCTCTCATGAAGTTACTCACAATCTGACTCAGTTTTGAACAAGTCTGAGGTTCAAAACTCCCCGCCAATTGCCTTGCCTCTATTGCGCAATCATGGCCTGTATATGAAGAGGTTCAAGGTTCGAATCCCCTTCCCTTGATTGTGTAATTGTCATGGACAATTCCTCCAAGTGTAATGCAAATCTCATGCAAAACAAATCTACCAACTGATAGCTTTACTCACCCTTTCATCTACCTCTTCCACTGGTCTCCACTGAACTGATCATGCACTGTAGTGAACTGAAGTGTTATTGAGTTGAATAATGAGTTAATATTTAGTAAATTAAATATTATTTAATTTAATCCACTCATATCTAGTTGATTAGTTAGTTAACTAATCCCAACTAGTTCAACTAAAACAAACAGAACACAACTCCACTATCTGTCCCGTTAAATCCTCCAAAACTCCTGCCACTGAAGTCTAACTGAAGCCAACCATGCAAGATGCCATCAAACCCTAGGAACCACGTGATTCCTTGTGTCAGTTGCATGAGTCACCTCCATGACTCAAACTGAAGTGCGCCAAGAGAGTAAACTGCTGTTTATAGTCGAAATATTATTAAGGGTAAATAATATTTGACTTCCATATTTTTAGGAGATCAGTCTAAAAATAGCCTGGGTCCTAAAAAATAGGGTCTCATCTATTTTTACCGACATGTCGCATCCATCAAGAATCTCCAAGTAAAATTCCCAAATTATGCTCCGTATGTCTAAAAATAGACATAGTCTAAAAATAGACTTTGCGCCAGAATTTGCCTGCGGGCCCACTTAGTGAAGGCGACTTCATTTCACTAAGCTCCATCATCTTGCTGCACTCTCAACACTCCCTCTCAGCAAGATATGGATTATCTGCAATCCCTATCCTGCCTCTGTGGAATTCGAACTTGCTCCTGGTGAGCGCCTTCGTCAGGATGTCGGCATCCTGATCCTCCGTGGGAACATATGAAAGCATCATGATCCTCCACTGAACACAATCTCTGATGTGATGGTACCTGATGTCGATATGTTTGGACCTATCATAGTTGGATTAGCGAGGGGGGGGGTTGATGCGGCCTGCGGTATCACGATGAATCCTTGTGAGCTCCAAATGCCCCACGAACAAACTGCCGAGGATCTTCCTCATCCAAATAGCCTCACATGCAGCAAGCTGGCTGCCATGTGCTCGGCCTCTGCTGAGCCGGGTGCCACGGATGCGGTTCTGTTGTGCCGGGGGGGGGGGGCTGCTGTCGACCCAATGCTGAAAAATCCTCCCGAAATGCTCTTCGATGCTGTTGGGCTCCCTGCCAGTACGCATCGGTGAAAGCTGGAAAAGCTTCTCTCCATCCTCCTGTCTGTACCATAGACCATATCCCGATGTGCCACTAAGATAACGCAATACATGCTTGCTTGCCTTCCAGAAGAGCTTGGTAGGCTTAACCATAGCTTGCGAAAGCTAGTTAACAGCATAGCATATATCGGGTCGTGTATTGACCAGATACATAAGCGACCCCACCAACTGTCGATAAATAGTGGCATCCAATACCTCCGCTGAAGTAGCATCCTCCTTCCTCCAACCTCCAGGAAGGGGGTGTCAACGGAGCTTGCGACCTTGCATGTTGAACCTCTCCCGGAATCTCCAGGCACCTTGCCTTCGCCACAAGCAGGTCCTCCCACTGAACGCCCGTCTCCAATCCCGAGGAAATAATGAAGGATGCCCGGACTCCTTCCTTCATCTCGTAAGATCATCCTTGCATGAAAGTGTCAGCGCTCGTCGCCGGTCAAGGAAATCGGATCATCTGCATCGGTCGATGGTCAACGACTTCGGCCACCACAATCTGGTACAGGTTTGGATCCGCCTCACTCTTGGAGAATCCAAGCCCGGTGAAGTAGCTGTCTATCCGAGTGTACCAAGCACGAGGTGCTTGCTTCAGCCCATACGGTGCTCTCTTGAGTCGGCACACATGCGACTCACTGCTGAAGATCTCAAAACCTTCAGGCTGCTCTATGTACACCTCTTCCTCAAT